>CM052340.1:3879320-3891368 GCA_028455595.1 Lasioglossum vierecki | reverse complement strand
GACACGTGTAAGAAAATTTATACAACCCATGTTGTACCTTTATTGATCTACTGCTCAGTGCAGTGAATAGTTAATTATGCAGCTAAACATACAGATTGTAGATATAATAAAAAAATTTTTACTTAAACTTGACCTTCGTATTATTGATTTATTTTTTTTTAATTTGTCTAGGTAAATACTATTGAGAGAAAATAATACTTAAAGCTCCTCTAAGTTTCTAATCAGATAAAGTGAAAACGTCGAAAGAGAGAATAATAATCCTTCATTCTTGCTAATAACACATAACTCGCCTGATTATTGATCACGTTATTGACAAAATAACTGCTAAATAACTGTTTGAGGTCTGGGTTTTTATTATAGGATACACGTATTCACGTGTGTACTGATATACACTACCGTTCGTAAGTATTTGACCACTTTAAATTACTTTGAAGTATTAGGTTGTTAAGAAAGAAATGCAGGATTTTCGTTCCTGTTTTAATTGTAATTTTATACCAATAAATATATACCATAATGTAATGAGTTATATGTCATTTTAAAGCTTGGTTTAAAATCAATTAAATTTTACTAATTAATTTTATAAATAAATGAAAGTTATTAAATACTTTCAGAATACTGTTCATCAATATATACACCTTTACCGTGGGTAAAAAATATTTCAACTAAGAAATACAAATATTTGCAAGTATTATTTCTCACAACTATTACATATGTTTCATCTGAAACTAATACGTTTATATAAATATATAAATATTTGTATTTCTTAGTTGAAATATTTTTTACCCAGGTCTGGTTTGAGAGCTATATTTAATTTAATTAATAAACAAAATTAACAGACAGCGGAGAGACACTTGAAAGTGTTCGCAAGACCAGTTTTT
This sequence comes from Lasioglossum vierecki, assembly GCA_028455595.1. Classification (NCBI taxonomy): domain Eukaryota; kingdom Metazoa; phylum Arthropoda; class Insecta; order Hymenoptera; family Halictidae; genus Lasioglossum; species Lasioglossum vierecki. The sequence goes on along the minus strand of CM052340.1, from coordinate 3,890,490 downwards.
ATTCAATTGTTCTTATTATCTTTTTATTTACAGTAATTGATGTTGAATATTATCTGTATTATTAATTATTACTATTATGGATGACATTCCGATGTCTTATTTTTTAAATATATATTGTATATTTCCGATAAATTGGAGGTGGTAGAATACTTATGGACGGTGGTGTATATTTCCGTATTTCAATCCGCGTACTTCTTTATACACGGAATACACGGGTACTGAAATAAAGGTATATCAAAATACATAGATAGTACACGGACACACGTGTCTCGAAATACACGTGCATTATCTGTGAATTGAAGTTCAAGGCTGCACGTGGGTTTAATGTTATCTGTTGTCGGAAAATGTAAACACTTTGGCTTTTCTCCATCAAAATAATCAGTTAATTGATTAAGGTATATTAACAAAAATTATGTTGTTTGTTCATTTTCCACTTCAACAATGTTAACCACAAAATAAAATATTATTCTTATCTTACTTTTTCCATTGTTATAATACTCTGAGAAACCGCATAAATATACGGTGTATCTTATATATTAAAAGTATTGAATTCGAACCATTATTTTCAGCGATAATTTTTAAAATAAAAATCGAAAATTAAAACATCATACAAATATTTTTAATATTCTTCCAATCATAAAAATTGGAGTAAATTAAATAAATTATTTTATTTTTAAAGTTTTTACACATACTTTAAAATAAATAGGATTATTTAGTATTTACTACTATTTTCTCTAGCTCTGCTCCGTACCCTGCAACTCTCGTTCTAAACTTATTTTTGCCAGATGGCTACAAATGAGTGAAATGTAGAGTTCCGTATCAAAAAGAACATCCTGCATAATTAATATATTTTGCATATTTTCAGCGCAAATTTGCACATTTGCATATGTTTCCTGTATAAATGGCGTATGCTTTTTGTATATTAAGTGCATATACGTCCGCTGTCTATCAGAACATCCACAATGCTCCGTTCACAGCCTTTCTTATCGAGCCTTCCGCTAGTACCTTATGTAGAAGTCGGAAATCTCTATTAAAACATGACTCGGCTGCAACAGTGCAATTATGGTTCCTAGCTAAGTGCCGCGTAATAGAACACGGTCCTCTGGTCAAAATAATGAATAATATCTTTATTGCAACTATGAACTCGATGCAAACTCTCGGAAATTTTCCACAACTTTTTAGTCCAATAATACTATCATTATGCGCTATTGTTTGCCAAATCTTACACCCGGAAGCCTAAATAAATAATGATAAATCGATTTTGTGTATTTATGACAAAAATAGGGTATAATTTAAAATAGTAAATGCATTAGAAGAAAGTTGGGAATGCTGGTATATTATTTTCAACCCACTAAACATATTTTATTAAGTAAAAAACGATAAACTATTTCACTCAGTCTGTTGCAATTCAGGTAGAAAATTTTTATTTTACATAAAAGATCCACTGTGTAATTATAAGTAACATGGTAACGATACGATTTAGTTCAGCATATATCCTGATTAGTATGCTACTAATTACATTAAATCAAATCGTGATAAGATTACAGAAATGCGTTAATTATCGTAGTGTAACTAAGTGAGAGTAACTAAAAATTAAGAACAAAATTTCTAACAGTACCTACTAGATCGAAATATTATTAATCTCCTGTAGACCGAAATAAAATTCTATTTTGTTGTTATTATACATAGTCATTAATAAACAGCGAATCTTCGTGCAAAATGAAATACATATACATCATTTGCATGGAAATGGAGCTGAATAAAGATTTACCTCTTATGTAACTAATTGTAATCGATCGAAAATAATGTCTTCATGTCTTTACTGTTTTAAGTTTCACCTACTCGTTTTTGTCATAAATGCATAAAATCAGCTGTCTAGTAATTAGGGAGCATACAATAGCGGACAAAAGCTTAAGACGACTATATTTTCAGTAGATTATCGTATTTTATTAGAGATACTCAATTGTTCTTAACATTTACAGGTATATTTCTACTCTATCTACGAACAGCCTAAACTCGTTCAAAACATAAACAATGTTTGGCAGAATGCGCATGAAACTTTCAATGCTGTATTTGCTGCAGACATTAATTTAACACTTATTTATGTCTTTATATAAGTAACAATAAATTCTTTGAACCGTCGCAAAGTAACCTTAGCAAAGAGTTGTAAAATTAAAAACAAAGAGCGACGTAAAATAAATTTAAAAAAAAATTCTTTGAAAGTATAGGTTTTATTTGTATTTATTTATTGTGGGTATGTATATGAAAAATATGCAGCAATGTTTATATTATAATATTGAATGCAGCTAGGTTTCCACTGTATGCATACAATAGATATAGACTTTGTTCTTTGTCTAGGAGATTATGACCGATAAAGAAGCTCTAATCGCAGTTCAAGGAGTAACGTTTACTTCCCTCTTTCATCGAATGAACATTACTGTTTTCGATCGTTAAACAACAAACATGATAAATGTTCTTCTTTCAAGATCGCATACATGCTCAATAGAGCACATTCACAGTATGTGAATGATTGGGAAGATAAATAGCGCCTCGTTGCGCATCTTCGATGTTAATTACAACACTACTGAATGCATAACATTCCCATTCAGTATTGAGTAATAATTTGTGAAAATCTTCCTTTAAGTGCTTCCGAGCGTTATTCATTGGCGTGTCCATAAAGCACGTAGCACTTGCATGAATTAATGTATTAGTAGAGGAAGCCGCATTGCATTGATCGAATTCATCATCGTTTTGAATAAGCACGACTGCGTCAAGGAACTATTGCGTCCAATATGCACCAGATAACTATCAGGTTGTTGCATGTGAAATGTCAGATTTTTTAAAATGATATTAAATCTCGGAAAACCGACAATCTTTATCACTATTTAACTAGCGACGCTTAGAACCGTTCACAGCACTCATTAATAATTTAAAAAAATTTATTTTTAACGATACCTCGTGTAGACACGTTAGTCTTTCCGATATCATCAATGAAACAGTTAATGTAATTACCGATTTTTTTAAATGACATTAAATCTCGGAAAACCGACAATCGTTATAACTATATAATTGACAATGCTTAGGGCCGTTCACAGCTCTCATTAATAATTTTAAAAAATTTTCTTTTAACGATACCTCGTGTAGACACGTTAGTCTTTCCGATATCATCAATGAAACAGTTAGTTTAATTTAGTTAGTTAGTTTAATTGCCACAACGTGAGTACTTTAATGACAATTTGGATATTCTCGGTCAAAAATTACTTCGGCGCAGCACTCGGAGGGTTAAACAAACGCAATTTTGTGCAGCCAATGTATTCTATCTACAAATATCAAGTTCCTTGATTGTATTACGGTAAAATTAAGATATTATGGTCATTCGGGTTTTTTATTTATAAGCTTGTTATCTTGATTTTGTAGTTCTTTTTTACCAGCAACGACTAGCAACTTAATTAATCATCACATTTAGACCGGAAATTACAATAAAGTTATTTTTTCAGACATATAAAAGGAATACACGACAGTCGCGTTGGTTGACGTTGGAATAAGCTTTATTTAAAAGTAAAATTATACATCTAAATAATAAAATAATAATATAATAATAATAAAATTATACATCTGAATTAAAATTGATCATAGGGTATTCACAACATTAAACATTCAGAGCTATAAAAGCATCAGGAGGCACGTGGTTTCCTTATAAAAATAACAAGGATTAATTTATTTAGACTTTGCGTGGTTCTTATTATGTGAGCTCTAATAAAGATATTTATTAAGTCATTTCTTATGAAAGCATCTTTATAATTTCATTAATTGTGAAATAAAATATCTAGAACTGGTCATTTGACCGGTCGTGGTGAGCTTATAGTTTTATATAACAAAACTATAGACTGTAACAGCATTTCTTGATCGAAACAAATTATAAGAGTAGCATCCTAAAATCAGACATTTCATATGCAACAACCTAATAACTTTGCCTTATAATTGAACTAGCAGAAGTAAAAATAATTTAACTTGTATTCTCTTTGAGGCACAATAGAACCTCTGATCGAAAGAACAAATTTTACTCACTTCTAGAAATTAGTCTAAAAATCTCGATATTTACATAAAAATTTGCAGTATACAGGGTGTTCCGAAAATGTTATGCTTCCTTAAAAGGGACGATTCCTGATTGTCATTTGATGTAACTTTTTCCTTTGCGAAAATTGTCTTTATGGCTTCGTTAAGGAGTTATTAACACATTACCGACCAATGATTATTGCATAATTTAACAAATTTATGGTACGTGACTAAAAGCTTTTTAATGGAACCTTCAATAGCAACAGCAATTTTCATTGTGAACTAACAACTTCGATACCGTCATTTAATAGTCTCATTTAAGATTGCAATGTAAAAGAAAATTTCTATGCTTTCTTTTGGTGCAGCATAATTATTGAAAATCCTATTAATGTGCTTCAGATAAATAAAGTGTTAACACTAACCGTACCAGATACAAAATGTATCGAATATATATATATATATATATATATATATATATATATATATATATATAGTTTTATAAAAATTACAAGACTGAATTTAGTTAGATTTTTCACATTTGTTATAATAACACGTGTTCGAGTAAAGAAATTTATTCAATAATTTCTAATGGAAGCATCTTTATAATTTCAATAATTCAAAAATAAACAATGTGAAAGCGGTCATTTGACCGGCCCCGCAGTACGGTCAGTGTTAATGAAAAACACGGACTTCAAGCAACACCCCTCTCAAAGAAGCATAGAAATTATATGAATTTGTATTTTCTCTTTTGAAAAATTTTAAAAGTTATCATTAGACTACGGAACTTTATGCAACATAAAAATATTCTACATTCATTGTGGGGGAAGCAGGATTAAAATAAAAATTGATTTCACGTTGGCTTTGTTGGCTTCGTTACGTTAAAAAAAAACTGTTTTCTATTTCACCCAACCAATTCCTTCATAAATTCGTAAAACCTACAATTCGATCATTGGTAGACTGCAGATGTTTATGCAATTTTCAATGTTTATAAACTTTGAAGAAAGTGACAAGAAGTACAATCCTATTTTTCAAGGGAACAGTATTCGTAGATCCAAAACAAATAAAAATCTTACTAAATTCTATTGAATGTAATATTCCATCATTTTTTGAAAATATTCATAAGTATACAGCGGATCTTTATGCAAAATAAAAATGTTCTACATATGGTTAATAGATTGAAAATAATATAAAAGTATTCTTAAATTCTCCTAATGTTTTTACTGTTTGAAATGACACCTACTCGTTTTCCTAACAGATGTGCATAAAATCCGCTGTCTATTCATAAGCCATAAATGCGTAAAACCCGCAGTTCGATCATTAGCTTCCGTTTGCACCCCGTCGCGGCGCGTTTGTATATTTATATCCGGCACAATAAAATTGTGCGTTAGAAGAAAGGTCGTAGAATCGGCCGGACATTATTTTAGCCGAGTAAATAACGTTCGGAAGAGGGCAGGTGCGGTTGAAACTTTACCGGAGGAAACGGCATTTCGTATGCATCAACCTAATATTTCAGAGGCAAATAAGGGAAGGGGCGGTGTTGCAACGACATAACCGCATCTGTACTCTTTGGCGTTCACCACGGTGCTTCCACTACGGTCATCCCCTTTTTTGAATCAGTAATAAATGCTCCTGTTTATAATGTATATTTTTGGAAAATCTACCACGCTCGCGAGATGGAGCAATCCATGCGCGACGATTGCCCAACTTCTAATTCACACTTCGATTTAGTTTATAACAAGCAAAGATAAAAAAAAACCACGGCGAACACTCGAATAGCGTACCACGCGAATAGGCCAACACCACTGGTCGGGTCCGAAAAATTACGTAAGATAACGCGATTAATGTCTTTAATTCGGAGCCACACAAGGTGCAACGATCAATACTTGGCATTTTACGGACACGCGGGGCATCGCGATCAGTCGTTTACACGACGGACTTTGCAGACATCGCTACGAAAAACCATAAGTATCTCGAAATTGCCAGGGTTTCAGGCGACAGGAAGGCACGTATAGCACAGGAAAAACTTTCAATGCCGAGCGTAATAATTGATGGGCAGGAATTGAACCGAAATCATAGCTACCGTTTTCGGAGTTACGTCGAGCCGAAACCTTCCGTTTGAAGATGTTAGTTCAAACGTTTTAGCGAGTTGAAAATTAATTTTCGACGCTTCAACTTGACGACGCTCGTGGCACACATTACACAACACAAATGTCACAATGATTTTCCGCGAGAGTAACAGGCAAACAAGATTTTCCAACCTAGGAGGAAACTGTTCCTTCGCGGTGCATCGAAGGTGTTGCAGCTATCGAGAGATTGATTGAACGAGCATTCGAGGTGCATCAACCTAATCTTACACGAGGTACCAGAATAAATTCTGTCCTTCGCCGCTGAAAGTTTATGTAAATGAAAAGCGTTATGCTCGAGATTCGGGCACCGATTGAAAACGTTCGAATGACTTCTCCGAGACGTAGAATGTACTGTACAGAAAAAATGAAAAAGTCGCTCTGACTCACTCTATGGTGTCCTCGTAAAACGGAATAATTTTGTGCGTGAACGTCCGACGACTAGCCGAGAGAACTGCACTCTGCGTTTAACATTTGCCGGACCGAAATACAACGAGAGACTCTTTTTTACAGTCGCACTAGGTACCGATCAACTCCCGAATGCACGGACTATCTTCAGCTATCTAGCGCATCTGCGTATCACAGTGCACCAACAATCTCTTTGTTCGTAGATTTCCACAGGATCGGTGAGCAATCACTGTTTTCGTTTCGACGATAAACGCGATGCAACGCGACGCGTAACGTTCTTTATTCGAGGGGCACGCGGAACATCGGAATATCCTTTTGTCCCCGTGAGCAGCCACGGCTCCGTGATCAATAATCCTGTGAGCTGCACGTAAACGCTCCGCGAACGCTCGGACACGATCTATTTATTGCGAATGCAACGATCGTATCGCGGATGAAAAAGTCTGTCCGTCTGTAGAATTAACACGTGTTTTAGTTGATCTATACCTTGTAATTCAGGGACAGAACGAAGACGGCACGGATCGATCCTTTGTGTCTTGAGGTGCTGCACGAGTCACCGTGATCAATACCTCGCGTTTCAGTGCGTAGTACTACGCCCGGCGATGATACTGACAACACTAACAGCCAGCCGGCTAGGCTACTAACTGAACAGCAGGCGACGCGTTCCTCCGACTTGGCCGACACGGTATTGCGCCCACCACCAAGAATTATTCCTGTGCGGTGGTGTTCATAGCTGCAGAAAATCGAAGTTTTATTTTAACGGGACCCCTACCCAATGGCTTTCCCCCGGTTCCGCACGTTTCCGAGCAGTGCTCACTAGGCATGCTCCAACGCTGCGGAATCTCGCAAATTCACCTCGCGTTTCGTTTCAAATTCTTTTACTTACAACCACGGAAACGGCTGAAGTTCTATCGAAATTTTATCGAGAATATTTCCGAAACTAAATTTTCCTTGAAAATTGGCTATCATTACGCTCTTTGATCAATTTTGTTTGCGTATATATATATGGTTTTATTGTTGAACACGATGTGATTATAATTTAATGTTTGCTTTTATACAGGATACATTGATTTTTGGGTTTCGGGTTGTTAAATGTTTCTGTTACAAACATTGTCGATGATTGTTGGAAAGTAGTAAGTAATTTATGGAAATATACATGTTTCAATTGGGTATTGTTTGTACAATTCGTTTGTTAAACGAATTAAATTTCAAAAATGATACGGATGCTTATTAGAGAAATAGTGTACTATTAAAAACGATAAAAGTAACGCGAAGTTTTGTTCATATAAAAATTATTTAAATAACAGCATTAAATAACGGAGGATATTTTTTATTTTTATATTGCAAGTAGAATTTTTAAATATATACTCACCATTTATTTCTATTTATCTTTAAAATAATCTACAAAATTGTTAATATTCAAAATTTTTTTAAACAAGTAAAAGTTTTGACTATTAACTTGTGAGAACATTGATAAAAATTTAATTAAGTTATGCTATTAAACTTAAATAATAGTAACGTGGAACGGCAATTCTCCTTTTTATTTTGTACATAAAAAAGTATTTCATACAATTCGGGTTTTATTAATTTAATAATGTATAGCAGAAACATATATAGATTTTATCATTTATTTCATCATCCTACAATTCACATATCATACTATGTTTTTCGTAAACATTATGATTACTTATATAATTGCATATTTTTATACTGCACTTATAAGTGCATATTTTCATACAATCTTTTTACTATAAATGTTACGACAATACGTAGTTACTATCAATTTTAACAATAAAGTTTGTATTACAATTTTCTTCCCTACAACTACAAAATATGCACCATAATTTATGACATCTCACACGCATTGAAGTTCAAGCAATTTTGTTGCTTTGTTGCACCTATGAAAAACGCATACATGTGAACGTATTAATAAGTGTGTGACACAAATATTAATACGCAAGTTAATGTATATATTTTTGGAATCTAACAAATTTTGGAAAATCAGATTTTAGCGATAATATGAAAACATATTTAAATGATTCAGTCAGAAACTATTCTATAAAAGCGAATAGCTTACAAGTAATGGTTTTCCACTACTATCATTCATTTTCTTAAATTATTTTATATATAATGTACAATAACAATGTAACTGTACTATAACTATAAATTAAATGTTGTATGAATTAATATGATTATATTAATATTTCTAAATTATCTTTTATGTTCATCTCTAACATTTATTTAAAACATGAATTTACAAGCATTTCCGATAGAGTATTTTATAACTTTGGCAATTCGTTATAGGAAATTAAATGCATATGTAATAGTAACTATAATAGATCAATGTAATTATAATTAAACTAATATAATTATAAAAGAAATATATTGTTTATACATAATTATAAGTATAGTAAAGATTGCAAAATTGCTATTAAACAATAAAAACAGCTAATATTAGAATGTATAGGAAATTTCGTAAGTTTCTATTTTCAAAAAAATTACGTTAACATCTTAAAATGGAAGAAGTGAAAGTATTTTTTAATATGAAAGAAATACATATTCAAATGCAATTGTTATACAGGTAAATAAATATATTGCAATGGTAGGTAAGCCTTTTTTATAACTAAGGAAATACTTCCTCAATCTTTATATGTATGAATCGGTTAATTTAAAAAGGCATTTTGTAATTTGTTTAAATATGCAAAGTGTTATAACATAACTATATTCGTTTTAGTTTAAAAAATAATTTAGAAGCTGAAGGTTCATGCATGTACATGTTACACAAACACGCAGGCTTGATAAAACAACACTATAATCACTTTCTTTCATATTTTAAAAGATTTATAGATGAAATGTGATGTGAATTCATCCATAAGAATGTTATAAAATCGAAGAGAAGTTTAATATAGAGTCACTCAATCACATGTTTGAATTTTCAATCCCCACAATGTTAATTTGGTCACAGCAACTTTATTATCCATATCTTATCGTCTTCAGTACATATTTTAATGTTAAATTTCTTTCAATAAATTACATGTATTGTTATACAACATTTATTATTACCTAATGAAACAGAACCTGTTTATTACATTCATTCATGAGCAGTACTGGTATAATATGAAAGTACTGTGATTAGTCTTTAAATAATCATCGACTCCAAATACACTGATAAAAACATCCTGTTTTAGTAAAAAATATTACGATTCATAAAATTCGTATAGTAGATATCAATTTGAAAAAAAGATCAAAAGATGTCTAGTTTGTACAAATATTAATAGTGCGATTACGCTTCGAGTGAACAACGATTTCAACACGTACTTCTATGATTATACCTCTAAAACGCACTGGTATAGTATGAAAGTTTTGTGATTAGTCTTGAAATAATTATCGATTCTGAATACACTCATAAAAAACATACTGTTTTAGTAAAAAATATAATACTTCATAAAATTCGTAAAGTGAATATCAATTTAAAAGAAGAAAATCAAATAATTTCTAATTTGTACAAATATTAATAGCGTGATTACGCTTCGAGTGAACAACAATTTCAACACGTACTTCCATGATTATGCCTCTAAAATTGCATGTTAAAGAATCTAAAAATAACAAGTAAAGAAACAGAAGAATATGCACTTCTATCTTATTAATAAGCACCATCAACGTTTTATGGAATTCGATTAATCTTCAATTATATCAGCTACATACATAGTCAGCTATTTAAATTCTGATAAAACATTAAATGCATATACGTTAATTAATATAATCAATTTTTATTTAGCTTCACTGATTCGGAGCTAAAGTATGGAATGGCAGGAAGACTTAACAATGTCTTGAAAATGAATACGTTTGGGAATGAGTATTCTTCTGGCTTGACAGTGAAACGTTTCAGAATGACTATTTTAAAATATAATAATACTGAGACTTTGATCATCAAATCTTCAAAGAAAGGGCAAATGACAGGAATAAGAATTATTTTCCGGATATGTATGAAGAATTTACCTAAGTTTGCTGAGCTGCATAATATTTTTATACATTGATCTACTGATAGTAAATATTCTATTATGAATAATTATAAATTCCTTTTTTCAATTTTTTGAGCTCTTGTTATATTCTTCAATATCGTCTATGTTCAAAATATTTAGTTCTATAATATTCTTTCCTGCAAACAATCCGTATATACCGTTCGATATGCTGCGCTTGAAAACTGCAATATAAAATAAACAGCAACTTGAAAAATGCAATGTAAAATTAGGTATTTATAATTGTGTAACATCGAATATAATACTTACCATTGGAGCTGCTCGAATTTGCTTTCGTCAACATGTACTTGGGTAAATCCCGACATTCACGAGCTATGAATGTTCCAATAAGGGACAAATCAGTGATCGGTGGTAAGACTACTTTCATTGTTTCTTTGACGATTCTCGTGTCTACTTCATAGTAACCTGTGAAAACAATCATACGTGTGATTTAAAATACGTTGATATTATGTTATGTAAATTGCTAAGGGAAACAGAGAATAAATTAACAAGGTACAATCTCTAAGTGATGCACAATGAGAAATTCCTATGAAATTGGTGTCAAAA
>CM052340.1:3792872-3879220 GCA_028455595.1 Lasioglossum vierecki | reverse complement strand
ATAACTATATACAAATATAGCAACAAAATGCAGTCAGAAAGTTCAACAGAACGTGACAGTTTATTTGAAAAGGAAGAAACAGTAAATAAAAATCCAGAACTGGATCATGAAGAATTAGTGAAATTAACTAAAGAAGCAATTAATAATATAATCGAAAGTGATCCGCTTCTACATGGTTTACCGACGGACGTGACAATTGAAGAACTTAAAGCACAAATGGCAGTTGCGCAAGGACAAGCGATAACTATATATTTAAATCGCGGAGAACTGCCAAAACTTGGAATCGTGGTAACGCATCTTTAATGATTTTTATATTTAACCTTTCTCACATTGTAAAATACTATTAGCATAATATAATGTGTAATAATTTTATTTCCATTTAGGTACCACCTCATAACACTACTGTCTTGGATCTGAAAAAAGCTATCAAACGACATACGACATTATCATTGAAAAGAGAGAGCGTGAAAAGAATAATAAGTTGGAAGCATGTGTGGAGAAAATATTATCTATGCTTTGAAAATATAAAGTTAGCAGATGACAAAGAAAATATAAAAACTTATGGAATTTCAAACAAAGCAGAATTACATTATGTGAAGAGGCGTAGAGAAAAAAATAAATTGATGAGAGACACTTAATTCTGGGAAAAGCATTGTACAATTATTGTATCCTCGTAACTAGACTGCGAATCTTTATGCATTTATGAAGAAATTGGTCGGATGAATTATAAAACAGTAAAAGATTACAAATGCTTTTAATGTAACAAAGTCATTAACACGTTACCTACCAGTAGTTACTCCATAGTTGTTGAAAGTCTATGGTTTATGGCTGAGGATTTTCTAAAAGGATCCTTGAATAGAAACAGCAATTTTAATCATAAACCAACAACTCACTTTCGATAACAAAATTCAATCATTTCCTTTGTAATTATTGTGTAAAAGAAGATTTTTAAGCTTCCATTTGGTGCAGCACTAAGTTATTGCAGTAGGTCAATTATTGAAAAGCCTACTACTATAATAGGCTACTGGTAGATAAAGTGTTAAAGGATGAAATCAATTTTCACTTTATTCCTGCTTCCCACAATAGTTGCAGGACATTTTTATTTTGCATAAAAATCCACAGTCTACTCGTAACAGAAAAGAACTTTATAAATATGTACAGTACTTTATAAATATTTATAGTATATGTAAAAATATTTTTAGCAACTAATGTACACATCAGTTGTCTTCTATAAGTTCCACATCTGGTTTTAATATTTCACATTTCAGATATGGATTAATATCTTCTAGCATGAAGCAGGTCAACTCGAGTGCTGCAGATTCGTAAAAATTTGTTACTATTAATTTCTTTAAATTTGGCATTTTATATAATGCTTCTAATCCCCTTTCTGTAACTTTTTCACAATTCGATACGTCAAGGTATTCTAAGGCTGGGAATTCCATAGCTATTTTGTCCAATACCCAATCGTCGATAGTACTACATCCTCTGACGCAAAGCCATCGAAGTTGCAAAAGATTGCAGACATACTCCCAATTTTCAAATACAATGGGACATCCTCTAAAATCTATCGACTCCAAAACAAAGTCAGGATCATGAACTGTTGGCAACTCGGGAAGCCTTTTTCCATTTTTCTCCAACCAGTTGTCCTGACCGTAAGGCTTCACTCTTCCGCCACTCCTTAGAACGAATTTAGTACTTGCTATATCAGCGCCAAGTAACACATCTTCTATGTATCTCTTTTTCGCAGAATATCTTGCATAATCGTTCTTCACGTGCGCCCACCACTCTTTGAAATGGAACGCAAGGAAATGGTGCTTCTCAAGTGCTTCCCGTGAAAAAAACATGTCCTTAAGCGTTAATGTTATTTCAGGATCTTCTTTCTCTTTGTAAACCATATTAGACACATCCATACGTTTTTTACGTATATTGTGTAACAAAAAGTTTATAGCTCCTCTTGAATTGTAGAAGTTTCGTCTAATGGTGACATGTTGTTTATTACAAAATGTTAAGTTCCCCAAGATTTCTGTAATCATACACGCTGAACGCTGAACTTGACACAACATTTGATCGGTAGAATGTTTTTACTATATTATCCGGGAATTTATAGAAAGTTTCCAAGTGAAATTCAAAAATCAATGAACGTTCTTTGATCGATTGATTGCAAGTTATATACATATGCATACACTTGATTCAAAATTTATCCAAACAATGCTTTCGATATTACATCAGACTACATACACATGTATTTTGAAAATGCGGCATCTAAAGCAAGATAAACTAAGTCCGTAGGTTATACTGTATATAGATTCACCATAATTGGTTGGTATCAGTCAGTATCAGTGCTTTCGCCATGCGCCGACGCCACTCAGATTGATACTGACATTTCCGACAAGTATATTGGAGTTTGGAATACATATACCCCTTGGCAATGCTTAATAATAAAAATTGTTGTAGTTTGTAGTTGTAGTGTTTATCCAAATATATTTTCCAAAATGGGCAAATGCATATATTGTGGAACTTTGGGCAAAAATAATAAAAAAGCAACATTACACAGGTACGTAAATATAACATAACCTCTTATTACTTTTCAATAGTATTAATATATTTTTGTTCTAATTTTTGTACGATTATGCGTAGATTTCCACGAGACGAACCTATACGTAAAGAATGGTTGAAACGAATCGGTTTGGAGGGACTCGATGTTCGAAACCATACTTTATTGTGTTCAAGACATTTCACAGAAGACTGTTTTACAGTGTTCTATTGTAACCGGAGACATTTGAAACTAGGAAGTATGCCTTCAATTTTAAAAAAGGAGGCAAGGTTTCAAAAACTGCAGGACGGTTTGGTTGGAACAAATTGTACAGGTAAAAAAGCGATTCATCATTGCTAAAAGTTATTAAATATCAGTTATAAAAGTATAAATACAGAGATTGATAGCTAATGTATTTGAATGTTTTTTTCTTTTATAAGCTGTCCTTTCTGCTATAAATGTAAATATTGTTATTGATATAGTCACTCTTATATCTTTTTCAGACAAAGCTCCAGATGTGGCTAAAATTCCTGAGAAAGAAAACTGTGAACCGCAGAAGAATGTATCGATAGACATTAATTCTGTGTTGAGAAAAGGTAAAAATGAAAGCTCTTTTATACTTCTACATTAGCTTATGTAATGAATATTGCAGATGACACTAGGCCAACTTCAATAATTAGAAAAGTCCCAGAGCCAAGCGTAATAATAGAATATGGTGACTCTCCTGCAACAAGTAAAGAGATATGTAAGTTGAAATATGTTTCTAATACACTAATTAACGTAATTACATATATTATATATGTAATTCACGATTGTCCTCTGTTCACGATGCGTCGCGTCAGAGACGCGTACACGAATTTCTTTTATTCACGAAACGTACAGCAAAAATTTCGTATGATTACGAGAATGTTGAGTAACGATGATAATGTGCTAATTCTATATAATTATATTCGAAACAGAAGGAAATTCTATGTGGATACCCTTATACAGAGAAATATTGATTGTAGAACTTTTATAGCTGCAGAATAACGATCAGAAGATAATGGTAAACGAGATATTTCGTTTCCACGAATTGATTTCTACACTTTCCGGAATCGTGACAGCGAACGAGATATTACTCCGACCACGATTAAAATAGTACTGAATAGTACTGCGATTGTCAATTCGGATTTTTCGGGCTTGATTTAGGTGGGAGGATGTAATTTTTGTTGATTAGACGCGGTAGTGCTGGACGGGTGGGGGAAATATGAACATTCAGTCCCGCAGTATAGATGGGTGGAAAAACCTCGTCCCCGACCCCTGGAAAGTTTTGTCCCCTCCAGGAGGGGACAGTTAAGTCGCTAAGTAAGGAGAGTGCAGTTTTCCTATGTAGAAAAAACGTACAACAGTCGTGAAATATCGGTATATTTGGCAATAGCAAAGTCAGCCGAAATCAGAGTTGTGCAGAATTGTTGAGCATTTCACTGTTCTAAAAAAATGTACTACTTGTAGCGCTACAGACGCAGTAGCCACCAAAGCAGCACCAAGAAATTAAAAATAATATTGTTATTATATTATTCTTATCTGCCCAAATATATATCTATACACATTTTGCAACATAGGAACACAAAAGATTGAAATAGCACCATTAGGGTTAACAATAAAAACTATTATATGCATCTCACGCCATATTAATACAGAAGGTCCCTGGGGACCTTGTCAGGCTTTGACCGTTGAAAAAGTTGTCGGCCATCGGAGGGTTAATTTAACTTTTGCAACTAAGATCTCAACGTTTCGATCCTGATGAGGATCATTCTCAAGAGATTTTTGCGTTTGTAACGAAATGTAAATTTAAAGTTGTAATAGAAAATTTAATTTAACTTTTGCAACTAAGGTCTCAACGTTTCGATCCTGATGAGGATCATTCTCAAGAGATTTTTGCGTCTGTAACGAAATGTAAATTTAAAGTTTATAATAGAAAATTTAATTTAACTTTTGCAACTTAGATCTCAACGTTTCATCCTACATTTATTATTAATTTTTCGATCGCAAAACCACCTACATATATATAAAATGTTAATGTTCATGGACTAAGATCTCTATGTATAGTAAGTACTGACCATTACTTCTCATTGCAGTTAGTCAAGAGAAATGGTGCTCACGAAACAAAAAAGTTTCATCGAAGCGGAAATATAAATGCGTAACACCACGTGAAGCAGTTTCTCATGACCACTCTTATGAGGACACTCCACACAGTTTGAAGATGAAGTTAAACTATTTACGCAAAAAATACGCCACAATAACGAAACAAAATAGAATATTAAAACAAAATGTCCGACGTCTGAAAATAAAGGTAAATTCCTTACAGGATCCAAAAGGACAAAAAAAACGCGAAAAATGATTGTCTGATGGTGACAAGAGACAAATATCATCCAAGTCTACGGGCTCTTAGTGCTGTTTAAGTTTGTAAAATTAATAAATTTATGCCAGTATTATTATATGAATCCAATTTCATTTAATGCTTCATTTAAAATGTAAGAAATGCTGCGTACATACATCTCACATCATACGTATATCTTACAACTAGAGAGTACACTGTGCTGCTCTGTGCTTTTAAAATAAATACAGTTTCACTTAATTACGCACGTGGCATGTGTTTTCCTGTAAGCACAGAGCAGTACAGAATACTCTGCAGTACTTTGTGCTATATAGAAGCAAGTAAGGGAACCATAATCTCTCCCCACCAACTCGTCAATTAGAAAGAGAGAGAGAGAGCAACTCTCTTGCTATTGTTCTCTCTCTCTCACTCTCTGACCTGTTGCGGCTTCAGCGCATACTACAGACCGCGCAGTCTATCTCTAAGCTTTGTAATGCTTTTCCATTTGGCGTAAATAGCTAGCAACAGCTGAAACATTTTTACCACGTTAATTTTTTTGGAATATTGCATTGCATCCAGTTCTGAGCTATATTGAAAATCTCAAGTCTCTAGCTCATCGGGAAGTTACTTTAAAATCAATTGCAAAATTTATACCGAACAGACAGACAAGGAAGCGAGTTAATAAAAGCGTGGTAATAAAAAGATCAAGCCTCCAGTGCTACTGTATTTAGTTAAATTTCAAGTATCAGACTGGAGTCTTTCTAAAATTCCGTAATAATTTAATAAAACAGTTTTGGAGTATTTTAAAATTCGAAAAAGATTAAGGAAACTTCGTATTTTCAGGGGAAAATTTTATATATTTCTGAAAACAATGGATCGCATATAAAATTAAGGAATTTAATTGAAGAAATAAATTCCTATTTGTTTCTTCTTTCTTGCTATGTACTAATATAAAAAATCTGTACCTATACTGGAAAAATGATTTTTCTCCAGCGGCCCTATACAGGAGTTACTTTTTTTCTGAAATTTCTTGTGCTTCGTTTTTTTGCTGGACACGCGGCATAGTTTAGAGTGGAACTAAACTTCGGGTTTTTCCTCGAAGCGCTCGGTCGCTGCGATGATCAGCAAAAAAATGGTCTAGTCTAGAGAAAAAAAGGTCGTCGTACTTCCTAGACCAGGCGAAAAAAAATTCACACGTTTTTAGACAGAAAAAAACACTGCGTTTTTTTCTCCGCGAAGAAAGTTGTCGGCGAATTAAAAGGCGCCGTTCTGCGAAAAATCTGGACTTGTGAATGGGAACACAGTGATTTCTAGTTCCTCACACACGCTCGTAATTAACAATTGCTCTATTACGGGAGATTAACGTTGATGATTAATGCTGCTGGCAAGAACTATTAATTACTTAGTCAGGCTAGTTTTTGTTCGCATTATCGACATTATTCACGGTATAAATAGAACATTTGTTCGATAGCCTTTGTCACTTCGCTATTATTTTTGCCGAGCTAATTATCTAAATGTTCTGCGATACGTGATTCTAATCAATCAGGAGAATCTGTTGGCTTCCGGTGTTGATTTTGTGGTATGAATATAAATCAATATAAACCTTAAAGCACCGATTTTTCCGCTTAAAGTTTGCGTGTATCGCACAAGTTTTGATTTCTATTAATTCGTACGAACGATTTATTTGATAATGAAGTTTGTACGAATAAATGTATGTTCAAATCAATTGCAAGAAACAGAAACCAAGGGGACACTTCTTTATTTTATCCGAAACTTTAGAAATAATATAGAATATATTTTTTAATTCTTTTAGACACGTTTAACAATATCTAAAACGAGAAACGTGGGACGCATGTAATCGATGAATAGTTCACCTAAATCACACACACACACACTAACAATCTTATTACTCTCTACACTCCCCCGCCAGGGAGTAAAGATACTTTTTCTTTGCTCTTTCGATCTGATTTTTATCCCCAATCTATTATATAATCAGATTCCTATATATTTTTGTTACGTTCAAACCGCATATAGGATAATTTTATCAAGTACCCGTGTACAGTACTCTTCTCCCCCAACTTTGACATTGTATACTATACAACGTAGAGTATAGTTTCTTTGCTGTTTCTACAGTGGCGCAACCAGGATTTAATCGAGGGAGGGAGGATAAGTTGAACAAAATGACCTTTGTTTAATAAAAATATCTATCAACGGTAGCCACACATATTTACTTATATATGTATATAGGGAAAAGTTTAATGTAAATTTTATGTAAATTTACAATTGTATGTAAAAGTTGTTTAGTTTTACATATAACATACCCAAAAGTCATCGTAATCGGAGAAGAAGCAGCTATTCTACGGTTGAGCTAATTTTCTAGTGTTTTGTTTCCTTTTTCTTGGGGAGGGGCGGGGGAATTTGGTCCCCTGCCTCCTCTGGGCACGCCACTGCGTTTCTATACTTAGTTCCTAAATCACAGCGCAATATTAATTAAGTGTTTATCTGTGTTACCTACCCCTCTCCGCATTAAGTGCAATTGACTGTCCACATTACACGTACTCAATAATGAGTCTTTAGTCTTCTCTTACATTGTAAAACTCTTTTTCCTGTTCATACGTTTAAGGATTCTTCTGTTGATACTGTTATGTTTGTATATGCTTATGTATTCTATCGGCTAATAAACGTATATTAAAAAAACTACTATCTACACTCTTTGCTATTATCTTGCGTCCCATGT
The DNA here is from genome assembly GCA_028455595.1 of Lasioglossum vierecki. Taxonomy (NCBI): domain Eukaryota; kingdom Metazoa; phylum Arthropoda; class Insecta; order Hymenoptera; family Halictidae; genus Lasioglossum; species Lasioglossum vierecki. The sequence continues at coordinate 3,871,594 of CM052340.1, read as the reverse complement.
TTTTCGTTCCGAATCTTACAAGTATTTTCATAGCTATTAAAAATTCACGATCACAAATTTTCAGGACTATCTGTATAGGGCTAGGAAAAATCACTTTATGCTTTTTACTCCGTCTTAAAAACGTGGTATATTAAGCATTTTTTTAACTTAAATAATTTTCTTTATAAATCTCCCCAGTGTTCAAAAAATAATCGCTCGATAGTCTTTATATAGGAAAGTATCAGATGAGTGCATAAGTTTGAGCCCGATTTGAAAATAAAATTCAATGGTTAAGAAAGAATACAACGTCATTAATCAATTATATAGTTACTATTCTTTTCTAAAAAGAACCTAACCCAGATAATTCTTTGTTACAAAGAATGGTGACTATATAATTGATTAATGAAGCTGTATTCTTTGAAGTTCAACATTGAATTTTATTACAAATTTTTATTCGCGGCGCAAAGGTTCGATCATTTACAACAACAATTAGCCATATTTGTGAGATACTAAACGCTGGATTCGGATTTGAATCTTCAGGTTCGAGAACCACGTTAGCTATTAAAATGTTGTAATACGTTTTAATACCTTTGCGCCGCGAATAAAAATTTGTAATATCCTGAAGATAAATTACGATCGATGGACAATTAATTAGTTATTGAATTTTATTTTCAAATCGGTCGCGAATTATGCTATCATTTGATAATTTTATGCATAATACTGTCCAACTAATTTTAATTTTAATTGTGTATTACATATCATGTTTTCGAATTGTCAACTTTTACTTTCTTTACTGTAATCCAAAACATATACGATTCTTTTACACTGAGCTATATAGACGTGATTATGTATTAGTCATTTTCATTCAGTCATAAACATTCCATTGAAAGGAATACCTAATTTCTCTAGCTCTAGTCAACTTTCGAATCAGATGTCTCATATTACTAACGTTTAGCTTAAATCCGTCAAGTGTCTGATAATTATTAGAATTGGTATTTTTTCTGATACGGTTTTGAGTGATTATTTTGAACATGGTTGACGATATTTCTTTCAATGGAGATTTAAGTACAATCATGACGTTGCAAAATTATCGCTCCAACTAAAGAGATTTCGAATCAGATGTCTCATATTACTAACGTTTAGCTTAAATTGGTGAAGTGTCTGATAATTATTAGAATTGGTATTTTTTTTGGTACGGTTTTGAGTGATTATTTTGAACATGGTTGACGATATTTCTCTCAATGGAGATTTAAGTACAATCATGACGTTGCAAAATTATCGCTCCAACTAAAGAGATTTCGGATCAGATGTTTCATATTACTAACGTTTAGCTTAAATTCGTGAAGTGTCTGATAATTCTGAGAATTGATTATTATTTTGATTGATTTAATTGATTATTACAATCTTGACGTTGAAAAATTATCGCTCGAACTAAAGAGATGTGTCATTGATTCCACTTGAATTGCCGGAAACCTCGGTGGTTTTACAATGAGGAAACTTGCTGTAGGTGTGTGTGCGTGTATGCTGGAGAATCGTGTGTCCCAAGATTATCGGCTCTAACGATCCATCCAGCGTCTCTCACCTGAAACAGTCGTTTCTTTACCGCCGTGGATCGCGCACGCGTCCCTCTCTTCTCTCGTAAGGACGAAAAGCGGTTTACCTGTTCCGTTAAGAAAGGACAATTATCAAATTCTTCTAATTGTAGGTAGACAATTTTCATTCAATTAATTTATAATTGTCATTGATTTAAGTTTGATAATCACTCCGTTTTCAAAGTGATTTCAATTCATGAAAACGATTTTTCAATTATTGTAATCCAGTTTGTCTTTTATCTTTTCTTATATAACACATTATTAACAGATGAATTGCATTTTTGCTTAATCAACGTATTTATTATAATTTGATATTATAATATGAAGTATTAATTATAATTTTTCCGAAGTATTAATAAAATATTGATAAAATATTAAAAGTATTACTCAAATTACTTTTAGAGACAAATAAATTATTTCAAGAATCTGATAAATTTCTTCAGAAATTTGTTTTAACAAAGAAAACTTAAAATTAACAGTTTAACCATTTTTTATTATCATGTACTCAAATTACTTCTAAAGACTGATTTTCTTTAGAAAGTTTCAACAAAGAAGAAAAATTAAAATTGACAGTTCAACTATTTTCCATTATCATATATTCAAATTGGTTTCAGAAACAGACAATTAACTCTACCACAGTTTTAATATATGATTAGAGTGACTGCGTAATAAAAAGCTCAGATTAAACAATCCTGCCATCTCACCAATTATCATATTTCATCGCTCGATTAATGGCTGGAATAAACTGTGCAATCACTTACGTGAATAATCGTGCAGCACATTATATATGTACATATTCCTGTTTATGTATACATATAGTGACAAATGTTGTAGCATACTGACTGTTACTACTCATTCGTTATAGTCTATAAGCAATTATCAGATTGATGCATTTACATGATCCTACAAGACGTAATTAGAGTGCAATAATGTTTTGTATACTCTGATCTTGGATAAATACACTATTAGCAATTTTAGTTCTAAATATACTTTACGGAAACAAAGTCTGATTTTTAATAATTTTATATTTTCTATAACCACACGATTTTATCCTTCTTCAAATACTATGTATAAAATACAAGATTGTTTTCTTGTATCACTTGTATAATAAGTTTGTACCCGATTTGAAAATAAAATTCAATGGTTAAAAAAGAATACAGCTTCATTAATCAATTATATAGTTACTATTCTTTTCTAAAACGATCCTAACCCAGATAATTCTTTTCTACAAAGAATGGTGACTATATAATTGATGAATGAAGCTGCATTTTTTAAAGTTCTACATTGAATTTTATTTTCAAAACGGACACGAACTTATGCAATCATTTGATAATTCATGCATAATACTGTCCAACTAATTTTAATTTTTCACAGCTCGTTATTAGAATACATTCAATGGTTATTAACATTATATAAAACTTAATGTGAGTGTTATTTCTGTAAATAATGTAGTATCAGTAATTTATTGTACAATTATTTTATTTATTTCAATTGATATAAAAATTTATTGATAATTTTCGTGTGTATAGGGGGTCTATTCTGTCGTGTGGTGTAGTTAAAAATGAAGAACGAATAGTACATTAACGGTGGATAGCTAACATTGTGACTATTGTTGGGACATGTTTAAATATTACAAAAATAGTTACAAAAATATATATCATTGTACTCGGTTGGATGAGTCCGTAGAATTTGTGTAAAGAACATTTGCATAGCCTTGATGAAGCAAAAAGAATTCTTAAAGGTGCAAATTTTATTTTCGTTCAAACTTTCTTCGATATATAGGACAACAGAGAAAAGATAAAATTTACTAGAATGACTAGTTTTACACCAGATATTAACTTTTTGCACTCGGAACTATTTTAACACGAAAACTAAATTCTTCTGGCCTAGAATACTTCTATTCCATATGATTTTTTTCATTTTATGCATATATTTTGTGAAATACTCAAATGAATAATGTAACAATTATTTTACATTACTGATACAGCAATATTTAGTTGCGCCTCAGCTGTGTAATAAATGGTAATTAATAATTGATGATTGCATAAGTTTGTGCCCGATTTGGAAATAAAATTCAATCGTTAAAAAAGAATACAGCTTCATTAATCAATTATATAGTTACTATTCTTTTCTAAAAAGAACATAACCCAGATAATTCTTATTTACAAAGAATGGCGATTATATCATTGATTAATTCTTTGAAGTTCAACATTGAATTTTATTTTCAAAACGGGCACGAACTTCCACAATTTATTTATGATAATTTATGATCAATTATGTCGAAAATTATGTTTTATTCAGCGTTGCAAACAATTGTTTTTCAGGTTTGTTAGCAACAGAATGACAAGAAATCGAAGTCTGTTGTTGTCAGTGTTAGTGAGTTGCGCGTGGTTCAGCAACTTGGTTGCATCTGAGAGCCACGCACCAACGGTGAAAATACAAAATGGAACTTTAGCAGGCCTGGTTATGAAAACCAGACACGGGAGAGAGTTCGCGGGCTTCCGGGGAATTCCGTATGCACTGCCACCACTGGGAGCACTTAGATTCGAGGTAAGATTATTTTTACACAGTTTCACATTAATTAAATACCACGTTTTAACCAGGATACATTGGATACAAAAAGTATTAGGTTTTCCCACAAGTTCGTACAGCTTATTGCGTCTACTACTACTAGTAGTAGTATTTATTTTATTTCGGCCTTACGGCCAAGAAATTGAACTTGGTTTACAATTCTTCTATGTCACCCATCCCTCCTCCATCCATCTATCCATATGAATATATTATATCCATATTAATTCTCCCGCCCATCTATTCATATCCCATACTATACCAAATGCCTTATTGTCTATAACCGATGTTCTTACATCTAATATTGACTCTCCCTCTCTCCTTTTTCTCTCGATACTCCTGAGCGAGTCTACTAACTCTCCCACTCTTTCATCTTGTACTATCTTTTCTATACTTATATTTATTCTTCTGCTTATTCCTTCACAGTCCTCTGTCAGCTGCTTTAGCTTCCACAGTTGTCTTTCGCATGCTATGCACATTCTCTCTTCCTCCTTTCTCCAATATTTATTCTCTTCTTTCATATTTCCACATTTTACTCTCGCTATCAGGCTCTGAGTCTCTCTCCTTCTCCTTTCTCCTCTAGGTATCTTGGTACTCTTATTTCACATACAGGGCGATGGCACCTAAAATAGGTCACCTGAATAATGCTATTGGTATTAGGAAAAAATTTATCAGATGGAACTTGCTTGATTTCAAGGGTTATAAAAAATACTATATACTAATAAAAAAATAAAGTTAGACTTATTTCATTAAAAATCTAAAAAAATAGAAGTTAGACTTATTTCATATTAATTCTTAATGTTAGTAGCTTTTCTGTAGCTGGATGCGTAAAAGACATATGAAGGTCAACTTCATTTTTTTTTTAAATAGAATGCCTAATGTGTTTGATCGAACTCGGACGTAGCACAAAATTCTACATCCTTCTCTACGCTGGCTCGGTCTTTGATAAAAAAAATAACTACCCTGTACGATTGATGCGACCAAGCCCCCCCCCCAAGATAACCATTAGCAGTGTATGCGACATTAAATAAATAAATAATAATAAATCTTCCGAGGCTGTCGCGTCTATAGAAAATATAATGTAACCCTGACGCTGCTCTATCTAATTTCAAGCACCATTTGGTGTATTTCATTTGTACTCTATCCAGTTCCTCCCTTTCCTTCCATCCAAATACTTCTGCCCCATTCTTACCCTAGTACACCATTGTGACACCATTCCTTTGAAGTTTTACCCCCAAGTACTTATATTTGTTGTACTATTTAAATTAATATGTATATGAAGCATACCTTTTTAAAGTTTACGAAGATAATGTAATCACCTTCTCGTTCCCATCTTTTTGATAAATACGTTATATCGTCACTATAAAATTTTTTTTCATTAACATATTGTCCATGTCATCATCGAACAATTCGTGGCCATAGGTAAACTTTGTTGATCAAATAGTATAACCAATAAACTTGGACTCATTTTGAGGACTGTATCCTGTACTTTCTCGATCCACTAACTTTTTTCTGGTCAAATTTCTTCTATTCTAAAAATTTTTTTCGTTTCTTCTGAAAAATCTTATCAGTTCAAACGTCTGTAAAAACATTAAAAAATTTGTTCGCGAGTCGAGCTATCACAGACTTGAAGACTGAAGTTCCCCTTTCCAACGAGACCTCGGAAATTGATGTAAAATTTTTTTTTTGATCAATTTATTGAAATTGGCCGTGAAGGTCATTTTCAAACTTGTTCCTCGTCTGTGTCCTATAAAACAGTAAAGAAAAATATTACGTCAAGTTTCAAGGTCTCGTAGTAAACGGACCAGCTTCAGTCTTGAAGTCTTTGGCGGTTCAATGATGAACAAAACGATATTATAAATACCTAACAATCTACTCACTTAACGATGCTGTGTAATAAGATGTAATTGTGTAATAATGAGCATTCTTTTTACTGTGTAGTAATCTAACCAATTTAATTCGAATTACAAATTTCTCTATCCAATTAAGGTATTGGAATGTGTATCCGCATTATGATGTAGTTACATTATTTATTCGATCCTTGTTGTTAAAATCCTTGTATGTGATTTATTTGAAGTAAATTAAAAGCTTGAATCGTTACATTATTAATAATGGTGAAGATTTATTGCAAAGATGTTCGTCGAATACTTGTTTAAAGGTAATTACCAATTCATTAACTTTGTATTGTGCGAAAACTGTGTGTAGATATGTATATTCACTGTAGCCATTTTCGATTAATAAATTTAAAAAATGAAGGTAACATGTATTTATTGAAGCGTAATGAACATTAAGTTTTATGTTTCGAAGTAATGACACGTGTGTATATAAATAAATATATAATTTAATCTAAATAAATAAATCACTTATTTTAAATCCTCTTAATAGGTGAAATTGATTTTCAAAAGGTTGAGTTTGACTTGCAAAAGCGTGAATTTGGAGTGAAAATCCAACAAGAGGATCGAAATTTTGTTTATTATTTACCTGTTTAAAACAAAAGAGCTCAGTCTAGGATCTTAATTTAAGAATCATAGTAAGAGGATCGAAATTTTTAATGACTTAGAAGATATTTTAAATGACTGTCGGCTGTCAATGGAATGCTACATTCTTCAGTTTCACTACCAAACAAAAAACCTGTATTCGTTGATACATACCATGATGTAATTTTATACTCTATTACGAAACTCTTACAAATATGCACGTTAAAGTGCCTCGGTAACTTTTCATGCTCTCATATCGTAGAATTCCTTTTTTCTATAGAAATAAACCAGTTCGCGTTTCAACCGTTTGCTTTCGGCCCACTTCGACGTAGTAATTATTCAAAGCCTTCATTCACCGAATAGTTTACGCTAGTAGTATTTCCTAACACGTCAGCAATGTATATTTGAAAAGTTGTTCGTAGTTCATATAGAATAACATGTTGCTCACGTGTCACTCCATTATTCATTTCTGCTTGTATTTACAAACAGTACAATCCAGTCATGCCACGAGTCCATCTATTAGCAATAGTAACTTTGTCAATCGCATAGTGTCACTTAAATATCTTGACAAGCAGCCACACCAATCCTAAGTGATTGTTAGACTGCGGATTGCATACATGTATCAAAGAAACGAGAGAGTAGAACAAAAAATAGAAAAAACATCAAATGAATTTAATATTCACATTATTTACAACTTATTAAAGAGAAAAAAATGACGCAGACAATTTTTATTTTGCCTGAAAGTCTGCAGTGTGTTTTCTAAAACATACTCTATAAAAAAATATGTACCTCATGTGACTTTTATTATTTTTACTTTGGACAAATCATACATGTACTTCGAATGCCAATAAATATGTGTACAAAATTCCAATGCAAAAGGTTCGATAGTTTCACTGAAAGAAATTCCTAAAAATGGCTGAAGAAACGAGAGCGGAAACGTGAATACCTCGTTAAGACGGTAGACTCGTTTCCAGGATAGCAAAGTGCGGAATTCGCGTTCTAATTTCTCGATAATACAAAAAAGAGTAATTTTTTTGTATTATCGAGAAAAGAAAACGCGTATCCCGCACCCCTGCAATCCTGGAGAAAGAAGCCTACGTACTTAATGTAAAAAATTATTTGCTTTCAGCCACCGAAGCCATCAGCGCCGTGGAACGGTGTTCGACAGGCCAAGGAGGACGCTAAAATATGCACTCAGAGGAACATCTACACTCACGATGATGAAATTGTCGGCGATGAAGATTGTCTCTATTTGAATGTGTATACACCGAAATTGCCAACTGAGAAAAATAAATTGAAAGGAGGAGGCTATCCCGTTATGGTCTGGCTGCACGGCTGCGGTTGGATTTGCGGAGCCGGTCATTCGGAATTCTATAGTCCGAAATTCTTGCTGGACCACGATGTCATTCTTGTCACCGTGAACTACAGGTTCGGACAGAAATTATAAAATTAACAATTTTTGTAGACGAACTTTTAGAGACTCGAATCAAATACTGTACAGAAACTCGAATCAAATAGAATCTTATTTTCCGTGCTCTTCTGGTAGTCTTTAGATCAGAAATACATTAAAATCCTACTAAATTCTATCGTATTTTGTATTCTAGCATTTTTTGAAAATTTGCGAAAGCTATAATTTCATAAAGATTCGCAGTTTACTAACGATACATGGATGAATGGAACGTTAGATTATAATATGGAAATTTTGTAAGACTTGTTAGTGGGTACCATTATTCAAAATATTAAAATTATTTTTTAGTTTCAAATTATTCAAAATATTCGTACAAACAAAGAAAAAATTAATGTAGAATGGAATTATTTTATTAAAAAAGTTTGTGTGATCAATTGTAATTTTTTTGGCTTACTCGAGAGTCATTTTTAAGTGGTTTTTATTTATTAACAGAAAAAAAGTTTATTCCACATAAAAGAATTCACAATCTAATTAATATAATATAATAAATATTAATATAATAATATAATATATATAATTAATATAATTAATATATATAATATATATTACTATATTAATTATAATTTATATATTAATATAATTAATATATATTAATTATATATATTAATATATATTTAATTAATTAATATAATTAATATATGTAATTAATATAATATTCATATAATATAATAATAATATTAATATTATAATATTAATATAATATAATATAATTGTTCAATTGTATCAATATTGCAGACTTGGACCATTAGGATTTTTAAGTATGGAGGATACAGTGTTACCTGGAAACAATGGAATGAAGGATCAAGTGCAGTCCATCCGATGGGTACACGAAAATATAGCTGTGTTTGGTGGGGATCCGAACCGGGTAACTATCTTCGGGGAAAGCGCTGGAGGCGCCAGCGTTCATTACCACATGATGAGTAGCTTGACAAGAGGTCAGTAATTTTTTTAATGACTATGTATGCAGCTTAATGTTTCCAAAGAACATCCTCTCGAAAACTGTCTGCGACAATTTTCATGCAGGCTCCGTAACAAAAATTTGGGAGAATTAAACGCATTTAACCCCGTGCCGTATCATTTTTTTGCGGTTACAGTGATTAAAACGTTTTTATCCACAAAATTGTCGTAGAAGAGAAAAGAAAATTTACGTTTTTTGTGTGGCTACATTTATTTTTTTAAAATTTAATTTTTAAAAATATTATACGATGGGTTATATAATTTTATTTATTTTAACCCCTTGCCCAACAAAATCGAGTCAGACACGTGATGAAGATTCTGAACTGTCTGATAAATATGTTATTAATTTTTTCTTTAAATTGAACTAAAGTCCTAATAAAATTAGTAAAGTGACATAAAAATATTTAAATAATAACAAACGAATTTTCTTAATGATAAAACTACAAAAACACTCATAATTCGTTTCGGTATCAATGGATTTATGTTATTATCAAAATTAAAATTTAACATCTTGTTATTATATTCTATTATTTAGCGAGATATTCGAAGTTATTATGAGTTGTTATTTAACCTCTCGGGTTTACGGAGCTGATCCGGATGTTCGAATTAAAAATATCATTGATTGTGAGGTCATGAATAATGAACTTCAATGCTTCAAAATACAATTAATATTGGAACGATGGCAGATGTGAATCTGCATGATATGGAAATTATTATATTATCTTCTGTGGATAAAGTGTACAAATTAACATTAGAATCGCATTCTAACATAATACATGTTCGGTTCACAAGTAAAGTGAACTCTAATACGTGTATTGCATAACAATACAATATGTGTAAATTATAAATATGCATATGGGATTTTGCAAAACAAACAGTCTAAAAAACTTGGCTATAATTCGCAAAATGGCGCGTGTAACAGAATCACATTATCGATAACAATATTTTAATCACCGTGGGATCATTATTTTTCCATGGTAACGTGTTTCACGAAAAAGAGTTTCATAACACTTCCACTAATTCCGTCTATGGTAGAAATAAATTATCAGCTATATCAGGATTCCCACAAACGCTCATACTGAATTCAAAATGAATACTCCCAGGAAAATCGCGCAATCAGGAAAACTACGGTCGATCGCGTTCAAGGTAACGGAATGACACTTCACAAAATGGCACAACGTGAAAAAAGGAAAAAATTTCAAATTACGTGTCATTCGCAGAAAGCTGATAATAATTTTTGCATAATATATTAGGTTGGTGCACGTGAAATATTGAAATTTTATTTAATGTGAACATTTGTCTCTCTGCTATCGTTATGCTATTGTTTTTGGACATAATATGTTCTTTAGTCTCATTGTCTGTTAACAGAGTTATATGTATTTTGGTGACAAAGTTTTCTTCCAAATAGTGAATTCTCAAAATTTATTTAAAATTTTTTTAAACATGTATTCTTCTGATATTCGTGTAATTTCTTTATACGAGTATAAACTCGGCAGTAATGCTCCAAAAACTACTCGTAATGTCAATCAACCTTTTGGCGAGAACACTGTATACGAGAGGAAAGTACAGTATTGGTTCGCAAAGTTTCGTTCTGAAGATTATTCCCTGAAAAATGAGCCACGAGGAAGACTCGAAACGTCTGTAAATAATATAATGTTAATGTAGCTAAAACATTTAATTAAAAATTTTGTTAATTTAGTTAAATTTAGTTCAAAAAAGTTAAAAAATAAACGCAGTGGCTCAGTGTCCCATCGCGAAGTAATTCTCACGTAAGAATTAAAAAAAGCGATATTAAATAATAAAAAAATAATAATATAATAACCGCGATTCGAAAAGACAAGTGCAAACAAATTCAAATGTAACAGCGAAACAACTTACCGTCAGAATGAAGACTAGTCCTGCAATTCTTGCTCCCCTACCTTTACCAAACACCATCATCTTTGACTTTTTACGCAGCAACCTAACATTTTAATTCGGATTGAACAAATAGGTCTTTTCCAACGTGCCATTTCACAAAGTGGCAACGGTTACTGTCCGTGGGCTGTGTCTAGACCAGGTGCAGCGAAGAAGAATGCCATGAAGCTGGCTGATCTTTTGGGTTGCTCTTCGAAAGACACGAAGCAGATGATCGCTTGTCTGAGAAAGATAAACGTTCGGGACATTATCGCGACGGATCGTGCTTTCCAGGTAAGTGTATCGAAAAGATAAACTCGAAAGAATATGAAAAATTTGCATATTTTATTTTTCATCTTCGACCCGCCAGGCCTTATACTGCAACAGTGTTGATTTTTATTTGTTCGTCTATCAGTGATGCACCTAGGGGTGGGGGGTGGCTACTGGGCCTTGCCCCCTCCCCGCAAGAAAAAGTAAATTGAATATTGAAAAATTAGTTAAACCGTAGAACAGTTGCTTCTTATGTGCAAGGCCGGGTATAGTAAATATAATATAATATATATTGTGTAATAATAGCTCTGGCTATGGTTGGCAAGATATGGAATTAAAATTATAAACCTCTCTTATTATAGGACATATTATTACATTTTCAACGACGTATAAACATAATTATTTATTCATTTTTTTTATCAAAAGGATTGCTGCATAAAGAAGCAACTCTACTTTTGAAAAGTAATTAAAGCATTTTGGAACTTGCTGGATACTGGATATGAATCCTGCACCTTTTTTACTCTTCCAATGAATATAATTTAAATATTTAAGCTGCTTATATTTTGTGTCAAAGTAGTTAGTACTATTCGAAATATTTAAGACGTAAGATGGAGTATATTTTATTTTGATCTTTTACACTACTAGAATAAAATAATATTCACAAAGACAGGTTTCTTTAAAGACAGTTATCATATACAGTGTGCATAAACTGTGATATAGACATTTCAATTTTTGTGAAAATTAACAAAATGGCAGATATTTGAAATTAATGACTGAATTTAACAAAATAATGGACAAAAGAAGTGAAAAAAATCGATTATCAATGCCTAACAGATATTATAAAGGAGATAACTATAAAATTTTAATGCAATTGTTAAGGTGGAACTTGAGATAACCTGTACAGCGTTTTGAAAAACGCAACTCTGATTAAAACGCGTTTAAAGTTTACGAATGTAATTCTTCTAGAAAAAGATTTTCGATTTTTTCAAAATATTACTGTGTCCTAACCCGTTAACACTAAACCAACCACGAGGGATCAAATGAGCCATTTTAGATTTCTTTGACAATTATTGAAATCGTAAAGACGTTTTCATGGGAATTTATTGAATATATTTTTTAACTCCAGTATATATTAAAGTAAAAATCGCACAATATGAGTAAATATAATCGTGTTATTTTTATAATACTATACACCTGAGTCACTTTTGATAGTCGGTAGGTTTAGTAACAATATTTTTATGCTTTCGGCGTACTGGTTCGATCAATTATTATTTTAAACACTATTTGCAAATTATCACAATAATTTCGACGTTTCGATCTTACTTTAGATCATTTTCAAGAAAAATAGAACTATTGCGTCTATAAATTGTTAAACTTAATTATGTTTTAGAATTATTTATTTATTCTATAATATACCGATCGAAAACCAAAAACAATTAGTTAATTATGTTTTGCTGTGCGTTAATTTAAAGTAAAGGAAAAAACTAGATAGGTTTAGCGTTAATATAGTCAGCGCTTGATAGCCAAACTCGTACCAAAACGATTGCGGTGCTGCAGTTATTAGGCGCGCCTATACCAACCTACTATTCTAACAGATGCGATGTTTTGTGAAGATCTTATCGGTATAATAGTCTACGCAGAGTATCACGGAGATGGGCATTCTTAATAACTTTTTCACAGACGTCGGATTAATCTCATTAATGAGTGTACGAGATGACAGACGTCCGTTCGATCTTTTCTAATCTCCTTATCATTAATCCGGTTATTATGGATAGAACGAATTCAAATTAACAAGATTCTATTTATGCAAGAACAACGAGTCAAGCCTTGGCATTGAAATCGAACGTGCTCGCAGACGGCAACGTTCGTAAAATGATCCATTACATAAGTTTATCTTCAAATCTGGAACGATTCACAAGAAAATCGTGACGGTAATATGGGGTTTCGTAACCGATAATTGCAATTGTAACCGGTATGCTTCCCGCTCTTACGTTATCAAACGTGAATTTATGATAGTGTTGGAGCGACCTTGCGGCAACACCTTGATCTTGAATGTCGTGATCGATGACTGGATCTTTCAAGCCTTGAATAATTTAAACGAAAAAAATCAGTCCTTTCGGCTGGTTAACTTGTTTGCATGTTCCAAACGAAGGAGACACGTAATTAATGATACTGCGGTTATATTTAAATGATCACTAGTACACAAATTGTGACGTGTTTGTATCTTTGGTAAAAATTCGAAAAACGATAGTTTTTTTGTTCATTTATTTATTATGTTTTGATAACAATGTACGAACGTTAGAGGAGAATAATTCCTAAACAAATGAATTATTATGATTACTACGATACGATTGAATCACTAGAAATGCTAAATTATTTTGCAACAGTTGCATTTATTTATGATATACAAAAAAAAATTTTAATATTTTAAAACTTTAAAATTAACAAAAATAGTTTTCAATAAAATAAAATATTAAAATAGTTTTCATATTTTAATACTTTAAAATATGGAAACGCATATCGGTATTGGATTTGTATTTAATTGCACCTCTTTATTATGAATAGATAACGGATCTTGGTGCAATAGAAAAATTGTCTATCTGAATTGCAATGAACTGGGGTGAAATGAATATTTATTTTCTTTCTTGATGTGTTTAATAGGTTGAAAGTAATAAGCTAAAGTGTTTTAAATTCCTTTACAGTGTTTACTACTTAAATTACACCTACACATTTTTTTCATGAATATGCATAAAATCTGCGACCTAATTATGAATATAAAATACACTCGATTGATTTTATGGGACATTTCGCGACGCACCAACGAATTGATTTCGTAATTCGAATTTTTATCTCACGCCTACTCGAGTGTCAAAATAATGCTTAGCATTCAAGCGGTAATGGTTGCAACTCGTGGAAAACCAGTTTGGTGTTTTCGCAACTATATGAATTACGCACTTGCATCAGAAAAAATGCATGTTTGCTTTAAAGTTTAAGTCTAACAAGAAAAATTGATAATGATCGAACAAGTATGGTTCTCAGTCAAAACACTATCAATGACACGATTAGTCATACCAATAATGAGTAATTCGTTTTTGCATATTCATTATGTGTACTTGATATCAATTATCTTTAACGTCAACGTCAACGTTAACGTTGAACTTTAATTATCTGAACCTCGATTATCCGAACCAGTGAATCAGACATCTCGAAAAGACAGTCTTCGATGGTTCGAAAAAACGTTAAAGACTACTTTAACAAAAAAGTTTTTTAATGAACTGTATATTTATAATTACTATTTATACTTATGTACATATGTATATACAGTGGGTGCAAAAAGTATTCGTACGCCCTTTAAAACAGAACAACGTTTCGACTAAAACTAAAATTCTAGTATCCGAAGTTCATCAAAATGACTTGCTCTTGATTGTTTTTTTTAATATTAAAACTATAAATATGTTTTTTGCAATATTTGAGTAAAGTAAATAAAACATAATTTACAATACTGACTACTTGTTTGTTGATATAATAATTAATGATGATATTATGATAATAATAATAAATAATAAAAAAAAATTTTAAAAGAAAACAAGTTTTTGAATGTCAATCTCATTAAAGGGGAATATTATGGTCAATTCTAACCAAGTTTTATTTTTTGACAGAAATCTATCTTTATAATTATTGCCTATTTTTCAACGAATTGAAGTTCTCTAAAATTCCTTCAATATTATGTCCGCTCACATTTATTAATTTTGCTTTTGTTATCGTAGTGTACATATCAAACTATCATACAATTATAAATTTTAGCAGATTTACGTTATTTGTTTTTTTTTTAATTTATTCGCGCTAGAACTGTCTTTTAAACCACAGTGTGACTGCTCAATTCACCATCAATCATATTTGTATGAAATATTAATTGGATGTGCTCAGCAATAAGATAACGTGCGTTCAAGTGCAGTCAAGGGATTACTCCTAATTATCATTAGTAGAAACATGAATATACCAATCTATTATAAAGCTAGAAGGAACCTTGTGCTGGAAGATAGTTGTGGTTTCGCAGCAGGGAAGTGTGTTGGTACGGTTGGAAGTGAAAGCGTACACAAAACGAGTAATAAATCACCTGCATTGTCCTTCAAGGTGTAGCTTTGCATTCATTTTTTTACGGTGATTGAAACGAAACATTAATCACGCTAACGACCATTAAGCTACCGAAAGATTTAATGTTTCCTCCGAAAAAGTGATTAAAATGTTTTAGCTTACAAAATTGACAAGGCTCTATTTATTTAGATTTTGCGCAATTTTTATTACAATATATGCTTGAATAAAGAAATTTATCGACTCAATTTCCATGTAAGCAACATCATAAGTTCAATAATTGCAAGATGAAAAATGTAAAACCGGTCATTTAACCGGCAGTGGTATGTTTAGTGTTAAAACAAGAAAAAGAAGTGTTTTACCACCGTTTATTGTAAATCAGGGAAATCATTTTCATTTAGCATAAAAATTCTATCAAATCCATCCGAAATTATCGAATCAATGAGTCTCACTATGTAGAGGTGGGCATTATTTGGCGAAACAATTATGTCAAATACTATTTAATATTTTCGATTTTATTTTACTTAAGGAAAATAATATTTTAAATAAGATGCACAATCTCGAAAATAAAATATTTCTATTCCAACAATTTGATCCACAAATTAATATATTTCTATTTGAACAATCTGAATCTCAAAATAAAATATTTATATTTCAACAATTTGATCCACAAAATAAAATGTTTCTATTTTGACAATCTGAAGCAAGAAATAAAATATTTTCGTTTTTGCATTGTTATAATACTCTGAGGAACCATATATACATATAGTCTATCTTATCGTTAAGAAACGATTTACACTGATAAATGTATTGAATTCGAACGATTATTCTCAGCAATAGTATTTAAAATTGAAATGGAAAATAATGGTAAAATACAAATATTTTCAATATTCTTCAAATAGAATACTATTTTCAAAAATTACTGCATCAAATAAATTATATTTTACTTTCAAAGTTGTATGCATACTTTAAAATAAATAAGATTATTTATTATTTACTATTTAAAATACTATTTTCCCCAGCTCTGTCACTATGTTTGAAAAGAAACTAAAGTGTTGGTTTGATTTTAAATTTCCATAATGTTTGTCAGGTATTTGGTTACTGTCCCATGATACCCTTTAGACCGGTAGTTGAACCTAAACATCCAGGTGCTTTTCTAACGGAAGATCCTGCAATTTCATCACGAAATGGTCGCATGATGGACATACCATGGATGACAGGAGTTACGTCTGAAGAAGGATCGATTATTGCACCAGGTAGTACCATTAAACATACATATGTATATGCACTTAATGTATTACCTTATAATACATTCATTTTTTAATTAAAGTCTTCTTGTTTAGAGCAGCAATTATTATTGAATGATTTTTTGGAGTCAAGGTAAATAAACTGTTAGACCAACTTCAATTTTTTTCTTTGTTTTTTCTGTGGGATATAATATAACATAGTTTCAGTGTCTACATTGTTTACGTTGTAGATGTTTGATAATGGAGTTTGAAGATTCAAACATATTTCAAAGAGAATTTTAATGTTTTGATCATTTGTTTTTAATTAAGACATTCTTGAATTTAGTACAAAAGGGTTATTTGTGTACATGTAATGATCGAAGGTTAATTTAGAAAACGTATAAAACGACTGGCTACTTTAGATGTAACTTCATTAGTCTGTAGTGAATGAAGTTTTCGCATGGTGAACGTTAAACATATCTAAAAAAAGAATATTTAACCCCTAATTATTGTTATTTGTAGATGAAATTCTTCTAAAACTTTGTCACTTATGTTTTTTAATACGAAACACATAACCGAAAAAACTAAGATGTAAATGTTAACTCATTAATTTGACTAGATAAAAACATCGTAAAATAATTGTTTGCGTAGTTCAGTTCGTGAAACGAGGGTTAAAATTTTCGAAGAATTAAGCCACTCAAAATATCCTTGATATTCAGCTATTGTGATGGGGTCTCAGAGTCTCCTCGAAGTTTTTTAAATTATTGATAATTTGATTGTATTTATTGTAAGTGTAAAATCAATTAATAGTTCAACTTATTTTCATATACTAGCTAAATTGATCTGAATTCTTGACATTGAAGAAAATGTGAAAATATTGTAAAACGGAAAAGAGACTCGAGAACGTTATACAATAGGTTCCATTATTTTTATACATAATTAGACTGCGAATTTTTATGCATTTATGACTTCTGAAAATTTTGAAAATATGTTGGAATATAAATTTTCACAGAACTTAGTACAATTTTTATTTATTTCAGAACTACAAACTACTACCATTGAAAATAAGATTACGTATGATTCCACTTTCTTAAAATTTGCCTACAAAAATTGAAAATTGCATAAACAACCACAGTCTGTTTATTATTTTAATAGGGAGTATATATTGCATTAATGTTGTGTGTTTTGTTCAGTTGCAATTAATAAATACATTTTATGGTTACATAAAATTATGGTTACATATAATTGATCAGAAATGTATGTAAATTGAATTTTATTAGGACTGTATGCACGCAACAATGGAGCATTAGTGAAGAAATTAAACGATGATTTCCTAAATATTGCTCCAATCACACTGTTGTTCGGACAATCATGTCCTGCAAAGGAGATGAAGCGGGTCGCCACCGAAATTCGAGAATTCTATTTCCGTGATAAACCAATCGACAATTCCACCAGATTTAATCTCATCGATGTAAGTACAACTGGTTATAACGGTTAAAGGTTAAATGTGATTTATTAATACTGAAAATAAGATGTTATCAATAATAATTATTACTTTGCAGGGTTTGAAAATATTTGAAAAATTATTATTCGAGAAACATTTTCGTATCACCGAAAAGCTACAAATAATTTATTATATGTACTATGATTATGAGAATGTAGTTTCACTTAATAAATATGTATTTTCTTTTTTATTTTTCTGAACAATAATCCGAAATTATCTACTAATTTTTGAATTTTAAATTTAACAACATGGATACATGTTCTAATATTTTTATCTTGCGATTATTAATATTGTAAAGATGCTTCCCTGAGGAATTATTTACATAATTTTTTTTCTTCGCAAATGTATTATTGAAAAAATAGCCAAAATTTTGGATAGATACATTCTTGTCACGTTTATAAAATAATATGAAATAGTAATTCCTAGGGAACCGTAAACCTAGTGTTAAAGTTTTAAGAGATGGTGTAAAATATAAGAATTTTCAATTCGATTTAAATTCTGCTTAGGAATAAACTATTACTATATTGATTTATAGATGTACAGCGATGCTTGGTTCACCCACGCTGCTGACAGTTCAGTGCACGACTATCTTGAGAGACAATCTTCCCCTGTTTACTACTATTATTTGGCTTATCGAGGAAGTGCATCGTTCAGTATTATATTTGGTGATCCGGATAACGATTATGGAGTATGTCACGCTGATGAACTACAATATTTGTTCCCTGTCGGAGAACAATTGTTTAAAGACATACCGCTCAGCGATAAGGATAACCAAATGATTGACACGATTACAAAGCTCTGGGTCAACTTTGCAACTACTGGGTATGCATTCTAAACAATAAATAATTGTCTGTAGTAGTCTTTTATGGGAACGTTTTATCGTTTACTAGTCTTTTATCGTCAGTATTTTTCATTTTATATTAAGTACTTGTCTTATCACTATTTGATCTTCATTGAACAAGAGAACATCTTCCACAAAAATAAATATTATATTTAGAAGTTAAAAATTCTGAATTATTGAATCTTTAAAATTTTCGAGTCTCTGAATTCTGAACGATTCAGAGCTACAAGAAATTCATAGCTAGACCGCAACTTTTATGCATTTACGACAAAACTGAGTACATCTAATGCAAAACGATAAAATCATTTACGGAATTTAAAAATATTGTTGTATTATATTTTATATTAGGTTGTCCCAAAAGTTTCTTTCGGAATCTTGCCAAATAAATACAAACAATACGATAATCTTTATGTTAAAACCATTTAAGGAATTTAAAAATATTTTTGTATTATATTTTATATTTTATTAGGTAATACCAAAAGTTTCTTTCGGAATGTTGCTAAATAAATACAAACAATACGATAATCTTTATGTTAAAACCGTTTAAGGAGTTAAAAAATATTGTTGTATTACATTTTATATTAGGTTGTCCCAAAAGTTTCTTTTGGAATGTGTTCCTTTATTATTGCTGAATAATTAGAAACAATGCGATAATCTTTATATTAATGTTTTTGTACTTCCTAATATGAATTTACAGTATATGCATGCATCGAAATTTGGTGGAACCTGTACCTTGCAATTAATGCAGATTATTTCTACAACAAATATGTTATTATTTTAAAATCGAGTCGTATATTAATATTTTTAAGCACGAGCAATTTGTCAATTGTGCATTCCTTCATTTTTTTCAGCAACCCTACACCGGAAGTGTCGAAAGATGTACCTATTAAATGGAAACCAGTGAGAACGGATGCCCTTGAATATCTTCATATAGGACAGGATCACGTTGAGATGTCGATGAACCTTAATCAAGATAGAATGAACTTTTGGAAAAGCTTGCCGATACGGCCAGATCTGATCGACAACGATAAACAGACACAGCGAAAAGACGAGCTGTAAAAATGACTTAGGAACTGTTTTTATGACTAAACGCGTCATCGCGAATCGTAAAATAGAATCAATAACCGGTGCTAGACGATGTAAATCACATCCTCGGCCTCGGACGTTCGACATTCCCAGGTTTAAATTTTCAGAAATTAGTCGCAGTTTGCACAACCGCATTTAAACTATCTGGCAAGATTTACTACGACCATGAACACGCGTTAAGCGTGTTTTTTCCTGGAACAGCATCGTATCTCTACGAATTAGGAGTAATACGAGGACACATATTCTATTCTAATCCAATCAGTGTCTTTAAAACTGTGCAGTAGACAATTATTTTCTAAGTTATAATAAAGAAGAATTTTTAGCAAACCTGTCGACTGCTGTGCCGTTAAATGGCACGTAAAGGGTGTCACACCTTCTTTATTACTCTGACCTGAACCATAATTTCGAAACTGTTAAACGGTCGAAAATTTGAATAATTTTTATGGGACTGATAAAGTAATAAGAAAAGATTTTTTAAGTCCGTGATGTTTTTGACATGTATCTCAAGTCTTCAAATACAAGAAAGAATTATTATATAATTTCGTAAATGATTGTGTGGCATTTTGACAGTAGTACTGTGAAGTCGTTAACGTTTACTGTTAATTCCGGCTGTGAGGGAGTTGTAATTGAGAAATAATCCGGAGAATATATTAATTTCGAAATAGTATATGTATTATAAAAGTAAGCCATTTGTGTTGACAAAAGTCATCAACACAGTGGTCCGATTAAAAAATAAGCAACGTCATTTCAACTAGAAGCATAGATGATATCGCCGCAAAGGTTCGATCAGAAATTAAATTAAAGCAATCGTGCTAGTTTTAGTACTTTTTATACAGCAGGCTAGTAATTCATTACCCTTATTTTGAATTTTGGATTTAAATCTGTTTTACAGTACTTTCATATTGAAAACTCTTTTAAAAAATTACAGAAGCAGTTGTTTCCTCTTTCTTGAAAAGGATCCATATTGGGATCAAACGTAGAAAGTTTAATCAAATTAGCACGATTGCTTTAATTTAATTTCTGATCGAACCTTTGAGCCGATATCATCTTTACTTCTTGTTATAAACTACCTTACGATCGATAATCAACAAACACGTCATTTCAACTGATTGTAATAGCATAATACGATGTACAGAGATATGCTACAGAGATATAAACAAGTTTATCTTTTCTTCGCTTTTTTCTTCTTATTATTAGTTTTCCCATTTCTTTTTGATGACGTTGTAGCGACCGTAGACGGAGAAATCACCACCGATGGAATTCTCGCCACCGGTGGTACCAACGCTGTGCATACTAAAGAGTAATTATTCGTCTGACAGCTTTCGAATATTTCGAACTTGCGGTGTAACCAACCCATGTACTTGTACGGGATTTCCGAATAAATTTCGAATCCTAATCTTTCCGCTGTAAACGCCAGGAGAGATTAGTGATAACTTACACAGCTGCTCCACGAAATTCATGGAACCGGTTACCTTTCACTTTATGAACGATGAAGACGTACCGATCGTTTGCGCAGCTTCACAAGTGAACTCCCCAACGCATCCGGAGTTGGTTTTGCTCGCTCGACTAACACAAGAACGCACCAACGAAGTGCCGATGCCTTTTTTCTGCTTTGTGGGTTTCACACATAAAACGTCAATATGAATTACTTTCTCTGCGTCCAGCATTTCGTAAAATTGCGCCTCCGTAATAGCGTAATACTTCAACTCTGCGATTTGGTGAAGCGCGTCCCCTTGGCTTGGCTGTTCAATAAATATTCCAATTTCAGTACTAGGAAATCGACATTATTCTTGTACTTTTGCTTAAAAACTATTATTTGCTAAATTTTATTGCTATTATTTATTAAACGCTATTGTTCGTAACCGAAAACATACTAAGTTAAAATTAAACGTTAACTGTATGTCCAAAACTATTATTTACCATAACTTCTTTATTTATTATTTTTTTAAATCCTCATTCACAGTTCAAAAATAGTTGCATAAAAGAACCTAGGATAACAATTCACCCATTTTGACACGTTATGTTTCATTTATAGCGTCACATTTTAGAGAAATACATCTCACGACGTAGACATAAAAGGATGAATAATTTTGCACTTTGTGAAAATATTGAATGGGTGAATTTTCACCCTGAGGAACGTATGAGGGTTAAAGTAATGCTTTAGCACAATCAAAAAAGAGAAAAAAAGAAAATTGAAAAAAAAGTAAAAAGTGAGAGGCTTCTAAAAACATTGTTCTCTCAATTTTTTGTCTTATTTTTTTATATTAGTTTTAATATTCCTGCACAATGTAGCGAAACCTTAGCACAACTTAGCACAACTGTTGAAATTATTTAATTGAACAAGTTGAGGTCTAATTTCTAGAAAGCGATTCTATCACTGCTCGACTATCACCCGAAATGCGACGAAAGCCGATCCTGAGTCATCATATTACATAATATCGGAATAAAAAATGAAAGTTTTTCTCGATCATAATTGTAATAAATATTAAATTTATGATTTCGGCGCAAGGTTCGATTATTAAAAACAACAGCAAGTTTGCAAATTAATTTAACTCAACGTTTCGATCCCTATGTGCATCTTTTTCAAGAGTGGTGTCGTGTGTAAATGTTTCGCCTCATTATTGAGTTAAATTAATTTGCAAATTTGCTGTTGTTTTTAATAATCAAACCTTGCTCCGAAATCACAAATTTAATATTTATCGGAATAAAACTGTATTAGTGAACTATTGGTGTGGTATTTTTCACCTTGAATTTAAGTTCTCTTTCCTTTCTGTTGAGATGTGACGCGATAAGCACGCCTACCATTTCTTGACTCCCATCTTGAAGTGCACAGAAGCTCAACATTTCATGCATTTTGCTTAAAATTATTGACAAACAAGCCCTGATAGATGCAACGTCCTCAACCAAGTGAACAGCTTTGCATGTTGGTTCCAAGTAGCAAAAATGATCCTAAAACCATGTGAAGGTGTTCACTAGGGTGGCTCTTATCATTTACTCTTCTCAAAAATTTTTATCGAAATTTCTTTCACCGCACCCCCACGTTGTTCCAAATAATTAGAGAAAAATCTGTGTAAAGTTTGAGAAATGAGAAGGCGCATCCTGCACCCTTGCAAACCTGAAAACGAGTCTACCTCCTTAAACATTAAAATAATTAATTTAATACTCGTAAACTCTGTAACGTTTGTTTTGTAACGTCTTTTGTTCTTATACTCTGCAACGTCCAGGTCTACAAGTTTTGTCTAACATATTTTTCAATGTGTTTAATAATTTAGAAGATATTCGAGAAAAACGATGTTATGAGCATTAAATTAATTACCTTAATTTTTGTGCGTCTTCAGGCACGTTTTCCTGTTATCTTAGGGTGCTCAAACTTGACACGGATTTTTTTCTAAATATTTGCAACACCCCTGGGGGATGCCGTAAAAGACATTCAAAAGACTAAAATAAGATCCACCTAGCGTTTATCTAAAGTGCAAGTAAAAGTAAATTTACTTTCGAAGAAACATAGATTATTATTGATTTCCGTTCTTAATAAGTTTAATAGGCTAAAAATAATATAACAGTAGTTCTAAATTCAGTTAATGTTTTCACTGTTTTTTATTCATCCTATCCATTGGTGTCACAGTCATAAATCCATAAAGTCCGCAGTTTAAAGACAATGTCTGAATTTTTAAGAGAAATCAAGTGAAATGACAATCCATGAATATATCAAGAATTAAATGCGTAATAGGACATCAGAAATGTTTACATATAAAACGTTAATATTATGGAAATATTTCTATAAACTTCTGACTTAGAAGACGCTGTGCTTGTTTAGCTTCGATTATTTCAGGATGGTAGAAAACTTAGAGCTCATCCATTGATTAGAAAAATTAACGCGATTACGCAGTCCAACAGTACCAATGTACAGTAAAGTCACAATCTAACTCCCTGAGGAGTCCCCGCAAGGGGCAGGAAGTTTGAACTGCTTCGCCGAGTCAGTGCAACCAGGTTGCAATCCGAACGGGTTGTAAGCGGACTAAGCGGCCGCGTTGGGTCCCGAATTTCAAAGAAATTTATTTAATATGTAACAGTATGAAATATTTTCATTACTTTTCTTTTTTGTTAATAAGTTTAGTAGAATTTTCTTGCAAATTCTATTTTTAACTTGAGCTTGAGAACCCCAAACTTTTTACCGCTGGAGATCTCCACTTGCCCTAGTAGCACAAAATATTATATACACATTTATATAATATTCAAAAGAGGTTCAATCACTTCTTAATATTTAAATATACATACAATATTTATTTTATATCAAGTAATAAATATTTCTTTAAAATTACAGGAAATATCTATTTCATGTTACGAGAAAAATACTTTTGTCTAAATACAAAATGAATCTTTATTTAATATTAGAAATAGAATATTTTTTCCTAATTAACAGATAATATTTATTTCATATTATAAAAAAAATATTTTTTTCTTATTACAAAATAAATCTTTATGTAATATCAGAAATTATATAAAATTATATAATATAATATAAAAATTTCTTAATTGTGATAAGGTCTTTTGGAATATAAAATGGAATATTCCCTCAAGCAGTGCATAGAAAGTAATCGATATTCATAGTTTCTAATTTTTGTTATGACTTTTTCTTAAATTTGAAAATTTGTTTGAATGTTATTTAAATATTGAATTTATATTTTTCAAATATTGGATTCACATTTACTTTATATTTTTTAAATATCTAGTTTATATTCTCTGAATATTTAGCTTATATTTTTTAAACATTCAATTTATATTTCTTGTACATGTATACAATATTCAGTTCCAATATTTTTCTCATATGAAAAAATGTGGCTTAAAAAATATTTATCCAACATTTTTGTGCTACTAGGGTGGCTTGAGCCGCCACTGATCATGAGCATGCCGTGGGTACATTCCAGCGTTCCCCACGGATAGACGATGGGAGCTGGATCGCGACTTTAACGTTTTGTCAATTAGGTGTCTTTTATAGGTTACGTAGACTGTACTTCGAGCAGTAATGTACTAGCACAAAGCGTAATGCTTGCATGAATCTGTCTAGACGAAGATCGATGATTCGGTAGCCACTTGATTTTCTTTCCCACACTATAGCTGTATCCAGAGTCAATGGGATTCCTTGCAACTCTACAGCTTTCCTTGTTTCGACAGGATCATGCCCGCTGATGGAGCCACGCGCGACAATTGCACTACTCATTCTGCGTGACAGACGCATTTTCACTAATGTTTGGAACCAATAATATATGAATAAATGCACTGGGTATTTTGCTTCGGTAATGCAAGTAAGGTTAACAATTTTGAACACTACCAATATTGCAGCGACTCTGCAATTTATTTCCGGGGCTATATTCACATCAGTAAAGCCAGGTTGCAATCCAAACAGATTGCATTTCTCTCCTCCTTGTCCCCTTCCACTATCCTATTTTCCTATAATTTTTAAATAATACATTGGCATTTTGTAAAACTTTATACATAGCATAGATATACGTACATAAACATAAGAGAATTTGTAGAGATATTTGTTATGTAAGCTAATTGACGTATTTAAAAAGAGAACTAATTCTAAATTCACTTTAGATTAAATAATCGCGGTCACAGCGTGAATGAAGTTAAAAGTCGAGGAGTTAATCGTCTGAAGATAATCAACGATCGCAATATCTTGACCTCTGAGGTCATTTCAGGTCGATTCAAGTGATTAACCTCTTGCCCTACGATTTATTTGATGGTTTCAGCGATTAGAACTTTCTTTGTAGTTCGTAATTTCCTAAAGAAAAGGAGAAAATTTATATATATTGTATGCCTACATATTCTTTAATAACTATAAATTATCAAGACCAAAATAGAATTCATTAGACTCTGTTGTAAGGCAAGGGGTTAAACCAAGGATTAAAGATCATAATGTATATCTGCGATTACAGTCCTTTGCAACGTTATAAACCAAAGCTTATTCAACATACAGTGTTCATACTATCAAAAAGAATCTAACAAAGCTTATTCAACATACATTGTTCATACTATGAAAAAGAATCTAACAAAGCTGTGAAGTAGTGATAAAATGGATGATGACTACAAGGATGAGTTCAGTTTACAGGTTGAAACACGAATGAAAGCACCTTTAATATGGGACTCGTCACCCAGTTGTATAATCCAGGACCTGTTGGAGCCGCAATATGACGAAGTTCTACGTCTGATCAAAGTTTAGCCATGAAAAAGAGCAGTGCGCAATACTGTACAATCTCCTGTCAATTTTATTTATCAGTTTTCATGGATCACGGATACTTTCTCGATCTACGACATAGCTGAAGGCGACGCAATCAGATCTATATTTCTTTCAGCACCATTACTTTCGCGAGGAGCCCATGTGCAAAGCGTGCGCGTTGCTGCATGATCAACCATCCGTAAATAGCTACTTAGAGCTGATGAAAACATGGATGCAAGACACAACGAGCTTGGTTGCTTGCAGCACGAAATCCGGTCGCGTGATAGGTGTCGCTATCACCAGAATAGATAGCCTCCCCGAAAAAACGGACGTATACAACCGTGTACAAGTATGCATTTAAGCAACATTCTAACTGGCTGCATTTAACAATTCCTTTGCAATTGCTGATTCGTAGGAACTTGCAAAAAAATTTTCTCGAAAGGCCATTTTACCTTATTAAATATATTCGGATCTAACCAATTACTAAACATTTAAGGGGACATTACACTTATACAAATATAATTATACACAATTATATTTGTATAATATATATAATTATTTTTATGTATACAATATAATTATTTTATGTATACAAATATAATTATTTTTATGAGACTGATAAAGTAACGAAGAAACATTTTTTGAGTCCGTAATTTTTTTGACATATATATATCTTAAGTCATCAAGTACAAGAAAGATTTTTTATATTTTTGTAAGTGATTTTTAGTCTTTTATGCAGCCTCGTGGAAGTCTGCTGGCTTTCTTTGACTATAAAACCCATAAAAAACTTTGTTTGTATTCCATGTAAACTACTGAAAAAATGTGCCCCATAGTTAAAATCAAAGTGATCAAGAAATGCTAACGAAGTTAAATGAGGGAATGTCATCATTTGATTGACGTTCATGTTTTAAGACGTGGCAATACCTATTTTATTTTCTACAGAAATCGATATTTCATTGCAAGTATAATACAAGACAATTTTTTAGATTTTGGAAGGAATCAAACTCAACAGTATCATGCATTTAATGAACACGTTGATTCAGCAAACGGACCCATACGAGAAGTTTGGACAACCAGAGTATTTCCGCATCTATCTCGTCTGTGTACATCCATCGTACCAAGAAAGAGATGTCGAAAGTGCACTGTTAGACGCGTGCGTGCAAGTAGCTAAGACTCTAAACTTTTCGTCGATTGGAGGTATTTTTACTTCCGGCGTCAGCCAAACGAAAGCACGCTGTTTCGGCTTCACCCTTTTATCCGAGATACGTTACAGTCGGTGGATTATCGAGGATCATATAGTTTTTAATGATCCAGGTAGGGGTAACTACTCGGCAGCTTTCATGGGTATGTCGATAGCAATCGAAGATGAAGAGTCGGTACTGACGCAAGATAACACAGTAACATCTGCCTCGGAGAAAGAATTCTCTGTTAAAACTAATGGAAGTGTCGACTCAAAACATTCGACGTTGAAATCCATGGAAAGTAAACTGTAAGAACGATTGAAACACCAGTATATAAACAATGATCTAATCAATGAAAAATTATTGGTAGATACAGGTTCTTACAGCGATCTTTTTATTGATGATTTCTACTGTCAACATTGTTGCTAAATTAATCATTAAAAGTATCCGCTCATTATGTCCACGATTAATAGTATTAGTGAATAAAAATTTCTAATCAATGAAAAATTATTGATAGATACAGGTTCTTACAGTGATCTTTTTATTGATGATTTCTACTGTCATCATTGTTGCTAAATTAATCATTAAAAGTATCCGCTCATTATGTCCATGATTAATAGCATTAATGAATAGAAATTTTGCATAGACCATTTAAACTTTTATTGGCTGATTTTACTGAGAAGTTGATCCACTGAGAAGTTAGTACCTAAACAGGTACCATTATTTATACGAGTTAGATCCCATGGACTTAAGACGTTTAAACTTGAGCTGGATATAAAACGGATGTTATTGGGAACAGAGATGCCTTCTACTATTAACTTGCATATACCTTTATTATTTATACATTCGATAATTTGTTTCTCCTGATGTTACCTTATAAACCGGTCTCCATTTACTATTACAATGCACAATATTTTCAACTATTCTTCGATTAATATAACGAATATAAATTAAATCATTCGGATACGATACGAGTTTAATTAATGGAATTAATCTAATTAAATACTTCAATCATAAGACCTGGTTTCTGCGAATAATTTATGTAAATCGTCTTTTGAAATATGATCCCATATATGATACATTTCCTTTTCCGTTGGTATATTTTCATCTACAATTTTTTTATATTTCTCGTACGAGCAAATCTCATCAGAGTTATTGAATTTATAAGTTGTCAGTTCTTCCGTAGTTCCGCTCCATAGAAGCATCTAAAAATAAATGCATGTTGCACAATTCTTAATTACGGACTACATTGAATCGATAAATTAATATACTACTCAAGTATAAGTATTAAGTAACAATAAACCATTTTATTAAATTACGAATTAACTATATTTTCAGATATTGTACTTTAACTCTCTGCAGTCTAAATATGTTTTTAAGTGTTAACTTAATAACAACGATCAATATTATCTCTTATTTTTTAATTGTTTTACGGAGATAACTAAATATTGTTCTTCTGACTAAGTAAAACAAGTTAACTAGTTTAAACTGGCAATCTAAAAATACTAAGTAACTCGACAAAGTATTGGTTTGACAAATAAGTTCGTTCGGTTTTTGTGATTTATTCCACTGTAAAAAACTGAACAAACTTATTTGCTAACCTAATAGTTTCTGAAAATAAAATTGGTGTCTAGTCTCACTCGACAGAGGAGTCTAAAGGGTTAATTTGTGCAAGGAATATTATTTTTTAAAAATACCCTAACAAACGGCTTGCCAGCTTCGTCCTTTAGTTTCTCAAGTATAATCGCAGTTCCATAATTTGGCAGCTGTGGTTCCCTGAAATTGTGAGCTCGCACGAATCCTGCGATATTCGTCTCATGTCCACTGTACAGATAGATTTTGCGAGGCCTTGCACGTCCCTCGTTCAGCTGAACGTTATCGATAAATTGCTTAATTAGCGGGCCTCCATTTAACCGTCTCATTTGTGGCGTGTGTGAGCGAATGTCGTATTCAAGTTTTACAGTGCCTTGCATCTTTGTATACACTTCATTAGTAACCCACTCAGGGAGTACCAGACCCATGCTTTTCTGTAAAATTATTTCGTGTGCAATGCGAACGAAAACGTGAACAGCACGAATTAATAATCATCTCCGTTTACACCTTACAAAAATAGTTTACAATACCTGTGCTGCAAGCAGATTATAAGTTTCGTACGCTTGTTTAGTGCTAGTTACGTTTGCACCAGTTTTTTCACGTAGAAACTTAAAGAAATCTTCGTATTTCGAAACTTTTTCAACAATTTCTTTCGATTTCCTTGCCTTACGTAATGCTTTTGAATATCTGCGAAAACACGCGTCAATGTAAGTCTACAGCGAATCCAAAAACTATTTTAAACTCAATTTCTCATTCTCGAGAAATGGTCGACATTTGAATTGTGATCATTTTGGCAGAAAATATAGAACAACAATATAATCGGTCTCATTTTCACGCTTGAAGCCTCTACTTTTGCCATTCGTTGTTCACTTGATCTAATTGTAAGATATTTTTGTACAGTACAACGGTTGGGAAGATAAAAACTCTTTTTTTTTCGTTTAAAGTGTTACAAATTGAAACGTCTATAAAAATGTCGAAAAATTTTCTAGTTACTGAAACCACCGTAGAATTAAAGATTGCAACTTCTCCTTTATAGTGAATACTTAAAACTAAAAGCGGAGTAGGGATATCAAGTGCTCCCTTTTTTATTTTTGCATGCAACCTTGTAGATTGTAATTTTTGGAAAATCTTTTTTGCAGATCATTTAGTAAATCAATGCTTCTAATTGCTTACAAAACATCACATCGTTTCGTACAATTATAAAAAAGTTATACTATTTTAAACTGCGTTCAAATACTTTCGCGGTTCACTGTACATCATGCACAAATATGCTAAAAAAGAATGATGGTCTGCAATACAATTATTATAAAAAAAAATTTATATTGAAAGGGTCTAGCCGGATAAAAGGTATAATAATTAAAGGTATAATATTGTATATTACGAGAAAAGGTATCGACATGGGATAAACGGCAAACAAAAGATATAGAGACACTCTATATTTGAAATTTTTTCAAAATTTTTCGCTAATTATAAATAATTGAATTTGCTAACTATAAATAGTTGAAACAATTAATTAATTTTTTGAGAATTTTTTAACCATCTTCCTCTGGGTTGACATCCACCAAAAGTTCGTATCGTATTTGAGATTTTAAAAAATTTTTTTTGCTAATTATTTATAGTTGAAAAGAATTAATTAATTTTTTAGGAATTTTTTAAACCATTTTCCCCTCGGTTGACACCCACCAAAAAATTTTGAAAAAAATCTCAAATATAGAGTGTATCTATTTATCGCATGTCGACACCTTTTCTCGTTTTAAAGCAAATTGCATTTAAGTGTTAAATTTTACACAATGTTTTTTTATGTTTTAAGACAGGAATCAGGAAAATCGGAGTGGGAGCCGCTGGCTCATAATTATCCGGCTAGACCCTTTAGTAGAGGCGTCCGTTTCAAAATGAGTGCAAATTAATTATGGTACTATTTTACCTAACTAAATTATCATTTCAAAACTCAATTTCAATGATCAGTTGAAGTATCGACAATTTCTGAAGAATCGGAAATTTAGTGTTCAAATACTCTTTGGATCCGCTACACGTTACAGAGGGTACACTTGAATGTCGGTTGTTACCGCTTGCCTTTACGCTTTTTTGTTGGCGAACAAAAAAAGATATGTCATCCAATAAAACGCTTACACTGGAGAGAAATCTGGTTTCATCAGATGATCTACTCTTTCGGGTATGTATTGCATTGGTAATGGCATCCATGGCAATTTACTGTTCCATGTTTGAGTCGAACTTGGAGGATAGAGCGCAGCTAGAACCAACTGTAAAGACATCTTTGTTCTGTCTAAATCAGTGCTGTAAGCGTACACGTCACTGGGATGATAAATATCTCCTAAGAATGTGTCATAGCGTTTTCTTAACATTTCCCCGATGCGATATTCTGTCATTTTCCCTTTCTGAAAAGGACCGTTCATTACAATTCGATAAAAATGCTGACAAATGCATGTTTATGCCTTGTTTATGCATGTGGAACAGTTACATTGATCAATTGTCCGAGTCCCCATGGTTCGTACGTCGAGATATTATGCGGATCATTCGGCCACATTTCTTTCTCACGCGGCGTTCGCTCTCCATGTCTTAATAACTGGCAAAAAAAATGAAAAATTTTATCAAACAAATAATAAATCGATATTATTGTCGGTTTGATAGAAAAGTGATCAAAAGATTGCGTATTATTAATCCATTTTTGTACCATCTCCTTTACAGGTACAATGATTACATCGTTCTCATCCCGAATAATGTCGTAGAAGAGAAGATTTATATTTTTTGTATGACTACATTTATTTGAATGCTTACATATTGATTACAAACGAATCAAATCTTATTTCATTTAAAAAGAAACGTGTAACATTCTTATTTGTTCGACTTTGTTCAAAATCTTTATCGCAAGCGTAACTCGTTAAAATACGACAAGGGGTTAAGCAAAATAAACATTCTCTATACAGGGTGTAAACTGACGCAGTTTTTGAGAAATTTGAGTTTGAAAAAAAAAACATATTTTTCGACTTCGAACAAATATTGTAATGTTATTATAAAAGATATTGTATTGTTCTATACATCAGAAGATTCTCTAGACCTAGCAGAATTGTTCTATCATGCGGTACTTCAAAAAAAAAAAAACATAAAAATCCTTGATTTTTATAAAACAAACTCTCCTTTACACAGGGTGTTCGCGATAATTTGTACCACGTTGTAAACGGCAAACATTGGAAAAAACTGAGGAGGAGAAAGTTGTAGTATGTTTCACTATCAATACGATAGCGTATTTCAATTATTTTGTATTTTTAATATTTTTAGAAACAAAGGTGACTTCATTTGCTTTAATGGAATATAACATACTAGTAAATACAATATTACGAAATATTAAATTTATTTCTTCTATTTCTACCCTGAAGGCCACAGTGTGCTTGTGTACTATAATGGTTGAACTCTCGTAATGCTCACT
The DNA here is from genome assembly GCA_028455595.1 of Lasioglossum vierecki. Classification (NCBI taxonomy): domain Eukaryota; kingdom Metazoa; phylum Arthropoda; class Insecta; order Hymenoptera; family Halictidae; genus Lasioglossum; species Lasioglossum vierecki. Next base: position 3,839,199 of record CM052340.1, on the reverse strand, counting down.
TTCATATGATGTAAAAATACATATGTATACTGTACTTTTTAATAGTTGTAAATGCTTGTTAAAGTTTGAAAAAGAGCTGACTTTTTATTTATGTAAAAAATCGTTTTATATATTAATTTTTATAGAAAATTTTATATCAAGCAGGAATTTGCTATACAGTGATGAATTGTACAAATGTTTTTGGTAATGAAACCATTCACGAAATGTCTTTGGCTCGATTAGTATACGTAAGAAGCCAAGAAAATGTTCATTGACAATATGTGTTCGACGCGTTCGTGCCACGCGGCCATTGCAGCTTTTTCTAGAGATGAAATAAGTTTGAACTGACGTGTGACAAATAGTTACGAAACATTCAAGTGCACTTGCGAAGACGGAGTGTTGCATGAATGCGAGATACTCCAACAATTAAAATAGATATTGATTTTAAACATATTCGAATAATGTCTGAACAAAATAATATTATTCAAAATAGAGTGCAAACTTGTACTCACCACTTGTAGTAATTCCAACTTTAGCTCCGCTTTCGCTGAATGATGCAATAAACCTAATATACAAGCGAATAATGTTAAAACTAAATTCAAACGAGCCATACTGTCAAAAGGAAAGACGTGAACAGAATGAAAGACTTCTTAAGATTAAGTCTGGGATGGTTCGAGGCGTGATTATAATGAAAATACTCTAAGAGGGGCAATAAGATAATGATTCTTCGTTCCGACCATGGACATAGGTCTAAATGATACTATTGTATGTTTCTTATATCAGAACTCGCGCCAAGTTCATGTGACTCACTGCTTCCACAATTTACTAGGAAATTTCCGATCGCGACAATGCAAGCGGTTAAAGTAAAAGTTTGAAAATTTAAAATATTATTAATGCGGAACGATAAGTGTATGTAAAATATTATAAAGAGTATTTTAAGATTACATTAAAATACCTACGAATGAATGTGTTCATTGAAATTCTGTTCCCGATATTACTCTTCACAACAATTCGCTAAATTAAATAAATTCGCGCGTTAACTACGTTGCGTCACCGTGCGTTTAATTTAACATTGTATGTGTGTGTATACGTATTTGCTCGATGGCAGCAGCACCACCTAGAATGTATATTCGAACGACAGAAAGATAATTATATAATCAAATACAAATGTGTGATAACCAAGTGTTACCCGTGGAAACAAAGACAAACGTTTTCTTGGCATTCCCTGAAATACACTAATACTTTACGTACTCATATTGGTTGTGAACTTTATTATCAGAGGTACATGCACTTTGGTATCCCTTCATACACAAAATACAGATCGAATTGCTTAACAATTTTTGTAGAATCACGTTGGCACGAGCAATAATCCACTATTCAACTAATACTATTCATGATCTGTAAATGTACACAACGCTACGTAATCGGACACATGCAGTTCGCGCGTAACGTTTAAACCAATTGTTCAAACACAACGCGAAGGAATTCCATGTATAACTCTCTGAACATATCGCAGCAACTACACAGTATTATGTAACGATAATTGATTGTTTTATAACCTATCTCCTGAACAAAAATAACATTACGCTAGCGGTAAGGAATATTAGTTGTTGCATTTACCGTTTTCTTCCCTTTGGAATAGTTGCTCGCATTACGTAACAAGTAATAAGATTAGTAATTCCGTTATTGGTCAGATTAGTAGACATGATAGCTACATCAATATAATTTATTATCGAACCATGACTTGACACAAACAGATAACTTTTACATACGTTTTTTACATTTATGTAGATATGTAATTGTGTATATAATATATACAGGGCGTCCCAAAAATGTTTTACCGTCTTGAACTCTGATTCTCGCAAAGAAAAAAGTTATTTTAAACGATCTCAGGAATCAGTCCTTTCAAGGAATAACAATATTGTTTGGATATCCTGTATAGTGTACAGTATCGTATATAATCATAATATGTTAGTGTAAATAATTAATGTTTATTTACTACATAAGTGTATGTATCTTCAAATTCAATTATATCCTTGCATAAATCCTCCAACTGTTAACCCTGTGTAGCCATTTTCATTCCTTTCAACAACTTGTTAACACAAATCATACCGACTACACAATGTGTCAGGTACACATTGTTTTACAAAAATGACCAGACTGAACTCGTTTAGATAAATAAAGAAAATTGAATAATTTCTGATGCAAGCATCCTTATAATTTCAATAATTAAAAAATAAGAAATGTGAAACCGGTCGTGGTACAGTTTGTACTCTGAAAATATTACAAAATTTCTCTGAATGCCCATATTCTTTGCTCGTTAATATATAAATTTATAGTCAACATGAGAATTTTTGTGCAAATACGTTAAGCATTTGAATAATCTATTCATTTTTGTTTGGCTTCATAAGGGTTAAGAAGAAAAAAGTTCAAGGTCCACTTCATTAAAACTCTAAGTCTATTACTTAAATTAAACTAACACCAATTAGCACTGAGCGTAACTTGATGTAACAACGAATGGCAATCCGCAAAGGAGAAAACCTTTTTTCCAGAAACACTGTTCTCTAGCTCAGACAAAGTTAACGTTCGAAAAGTAACTGACAACTCTCGGGTAATCTGCTGACTGGTGCGAAAGGCAACGAGGACGCTTTACGTGAGTCATTATTATGGTTTTGATAATCCCGTCACCTCTCTCTCCCCCTTTCCATACCAACTCGCGAGCGCCGCCGCGCCGGTCAAGCTATCCGCAAAACTGTCATTACAAGCAATATTGAAAATATTAATTGAACAAATCGATATTCTGAATACTAATACCTCAATGTTTCAAAGTATATGATGTACAACATTTATAATGTACGAAACAAAAGTTTGTGTACAATATAATACGCATAAACACTTAGTTTCATTTTAGCGCTATTATTTTTAAATTTGAACGAATGTGTTCCTCTACTGTAGTGCAACGTATTGCGCAAGATTTCTCGCGCATGCGCGGACATTTTAGCCTCAGTAAAGTAAAATTCTCGATAGAATGGAGTGCCTTCGGCACCCTGTAGAATTTTAAAATATCGGTATGATTCGATTCGGAAAAATGAATGTATAACATGTGTATATTTTGTATATTTTGTAACTCTTAGGACACGTCCTGGAGTCCTTTTGTCTAGAACAGATTGTATTGGTATATTCCCGCCAACATTGGCCGCGCATGCGCGTGAAGTTTTGCACAATATCTCTCTCTCTCTCTCTGCATTGTTCCATATATTATGGTCTAAGCACCGACTAGTAATAGGATAGACCTATCATCTTATGGGACTTGGTGTCTCATGTTGTGAATTACCGACTGTTCAAAAAATCAGAGGATTTGGTATGCCCTCTATGACTTAAAGTGGCAAACTTAGGAACTATGTCGAATTTCAGATATCGAATGCGTAGTTGCCAAACCACATCCGAGAATATTCGTCGCATGGTTGCCAATTTACTGTTATTGCTCAGTACGTATTTCTGCTATTTTCCACTTTTCCACGTTACAGTCATAATATGATTCTGGAAAAGCAAACGAAAAAAGTCGAGTCAGTCATTCGACCTGAATATTTCACCTGTGTTTAAATATAATGCTTCCTGTTTCTATAATCATTTTAAAGCTGAATAAATGCTTTTTTGATTTATATAATAATAAACTGTCATTTATTGATAATAAACAAAATAACAATTGTTGTTGAAAATTAAATAACCTATTTAACGCTATTTTTATCTTGAAATTGATTCATATAAACTGTTGTCGGTTTCTTTGAACCTTCTGCTATAAAATACAATTTTCAATAGGACGGAAAAAAATTTAGAGGATCAGTTAACAAAAAATTTTAATGATAAGTTGTCATGCGAGGTTTCGTTACAAGTTCCGGCGTGTCTGTTATTATATGCGTTAATATTAAATATATAATTATTACAAGCTGCATATACTGGTTTTAATCGTGAACGAATTTCCAAAAGGATCCGTAGCAGCGAAAAAGCTCCTTCTAAGATCCTTTTGGCCAGCTCGAGGCCAAGTGGTGCAATAAACACGGGTGACCCTAAGGCCAGCCAGGTATATCGGGATGAGATCGTTAAAATGCAATTGCTAAACTTCGTTATTTCACATAATTCTTTGGCGGATACATGTTAGTAGTGTCCACGGCGTTCTTCCGATTAGAACAAGACTAAACTCGATAGAATTCGGGCTGCGTATACTGGTTCTAATCGTGAACGAATTTCCAAAAGGATACGTAGCAGCGAATTTGGCCAGCTCGAGGCTTGAATGAATGCGTTCCGAGGCTCGAGAGTGGGACACCAAGGCGTCAGCCAAGAACACAATAGTAATGCAATAAACGCGAGTGACCCTACGGCCAGCCAGGTATATCGGCATTAGATCGCTAAAATGCCATTGCTAAACTTCGTTATTAAACATAATTCTTTAGCTGAGTAATGCCAGCAGGGTCCACAACGTTCTTCCGATTAAAACAAGCAATAACAGGAACAAATTACGGTAACTTCCCTATGAATCGGGAAGTTAATTAAATTATGTCATCCTACAAAATAACAATATAGTTCCAAACATTACATTTATGTAATTACATTAGCATATATATATATATATTACATTTATAAAATACATATATTAATATTTGGCTGTTTACAACATTTCGAATTTTGTAGTAAAACATATTCTTTATTGTACGTGCAGTAATCAATCGTTTATTATTTATTCCAAATATAAGGATTAACTAATCAAAACAATATTCCATGTATTCATTCTATGTATACAGCTATTTTTTTAATTTTAATTTCTATTACCACTGATCACCACCGACGAGATGTAAACTCGTCTGTGCTACCACTAAGAAAGCTTTCAGCACAAACAAGGTATAGGAATCCTATGCCTATATCTCGTTTGTGCTGTCAGCTTATTTTCGGGCCAGCACCCTAGCCCGAGACCCTGTTAGTGGCCCTAAATCCAGTTGGTAATGCAGGAAATGACAAGAAAAAAGGGCCAAGTGGCCCGAGCAAAGATGGCCACCGAAATACATTTGGTGATAGGTCTATCCTATTACTAGTCGGTGGTCTAAGGCTCTGCTGTAGTGTAGATAAGATAATATTCAAAATTAGTTCTAATGAACATTCATATTTTTTACCATTCCATTGAATTTTGTTTTGTCAACATTGCTACCGTGCAACCAACTTGCCACTTTTGGGTCCAAAAATTTGCAATTTGCAACAATACCACAACACTTGTACAAGATTTTAAACGTGTCCTTAGTTGCAAAGCATTTTACATACAAATGTGTATTATTAAGTATCTCTTTTAACGAACTTTTAAATCTAAAAAATGATTATTTCAGTGATTATGTAGAAAGAAAAATTGATAATTGATATATATATATATATAACTTATTTACATACCCTGCTCGTTCTCAAAAGAAATGTAATATGCAATATTATTTTCCCAGGAAATAGCGGCACCACACACTTTCCTATTTTCATGAACATAATTTTCTAGCTTTTTAGATCTCTTTTTTCTGTCGGTTGTGGTGGAGTTGACAATTTTAGAACCAATAGCATATGCATCGTTGTTATAGAATTCACAATTTAAAGCCAAACCAATGAATCTATTCCCGCCAACATTCACCGCGCATGCGCGTGAAATTTTGCACCATATCTCTCTCTCTCTCTCTCTGCACTGTCTAAGGCTCTGCTGTAGTGTAGCCCCCTTCAGACGCCATTGTGAATCACTGTAGTTGAAATTTTAAATGTCGACAATAATTTTTCAAAGAGTGCCTTCATTTTTCCAGATTATGAATAAATATAAAAGCGAGTGGCTGTAAACTGATGTTGCTTCGAAAATGCTGACAAAGGAGGTTCGTAAATTTTGTATTCTTAAATTTGTAGCAATTTTTGGTACGTATGTCATGTCCGTGGTTTTCAGGAAGAACACCACATGTCACATAATTTCACTTTCGAGAAGTTTTAATCACTAATACTTTGACATAGGACATCGGTTAAACATTATGTTTTGAGCCTTTCGAATTTGTTTTTCTTGCAAGCACAGATAAATTCTTCCAAAAATCTGTACGTATACAGAGATACATATATATATATATATATATATATATATATGTTACTTCCACGTAACACTTTTCACGATTTTTCAAGTATTTCTGATAGTCTTACAAAAAGATATTTCAAACGAAAGTTAATCAGTTTTCGAATGGCTAAAGATTGCAATAAAAAGTTGTTTGGAGTTGACAACCTGTATAAAATAAGACGACTTGATTTCAATAATTTTTCAGATTACGTTAGTCTCATACTTCAAATCAATGTCCTATGTTCTATATGTTCACCCTGACCGATAGCCATTTTTATTGCTATTGTTTGAATTTTCAAATTCGATTGTGTTTGTAATTTTTTTAAGTGCGTATACGGCTAATATTTTTCCTAGCGTGGTAATTGACACATTTCTAATCGACAACGTTTATAATGGCAACATGTTTGTGCTAGATATGTGATAATTTTTCCTTTGTATTTTAAACTTTTTTGAGATTCGAATGAAAAGTTATGTTACACTAGATTGTTGCTAGATATATGCATGTATATTCAGATATAAGAAAATCTATTAATTTTTAAGTACAAAATACACGTGAGTACGTGTTGCATATAAAAATATGTTATTCATTTGATACGAAATATATTTATCCGTGAATATAGTGAGTACCTAAAATACTATTGAGTATGCAGCATAAAATATATAGAACCATGGGAAAATATTGAAGGCTATGTACTCTGTATCGTGCTTCCTGTATGCGAATGTGTAAAAGATTACACTTATCCATTTTCCATACGTTTTCATTACAACATATATTATATCTAACATAACGTTTAGATATGTTCGTAAAATATACATACAAACAACAGGAAAGGTACGCGTTCCGTTGTACATAACCTAGGAAACATACAAACTTTAGCAATGCTAAGAAGTTGTAATGGTGGTGTGGTGCACCCTAAATCGAGTTGGTAATGCAGGAAATGACAAGAAAAAAGGGCCAAGTGGCCCTGGTAAAAATGGCCACCGAAATACATTGGATGATAGGTCTATCCTATTACTAGTCGGTGGTACTAGCGGGTAAGACTGTCGCTTCGCTGGCCATCTTGCGGTGAAGATGGGAAAACTGGGCGCTACAAAACCATAAATGAGATTGCGAGAGTGAAAAGAATAATGCATATACGTATATAGTGAGATGATAATTATAATTTGATTTCAATATAATTAATAATTGATCTGAAAAAATGTCTGTCAAAAGAAAACCTGATACTCAGGTACCAGCTGAAGAAAGTGACTTGTTGTCGATTAGACCACTGGGTGCAGGGCAAGAAGTAGGAAGATCATGTATTATGCTGGAATTCAAAGGCAAGAAGATTATGTTGGATTGCGGTATTCACCCTGGATTGTCTGGAATGGATGCATTACCATTCGTAGATTTAGTAGAAGCAGACGAAATTGATTTGCTATTAATTTCTCACTTTCATTTGGACCACTGCGGAGCATTGCCATGGTTCCTGCAAAAGACAAGTTTTAAGGGAAGATGCTTCATGACGCACGCTACCAAAGCTATTTATCGTTGGCTGTTGTCTGATTATATTAAAGTTAGCAATATTGCTACAGAGCAGATGTTGTATACAGAATCTGATCTAGAGACCAGTATGGATAAAATAGAAACAATTAATTTCCACGAAGAGAAGGATGTGTTTGGAATAAAATTTTGGGCATATAATGCTGGACACGTATTAGGTGCTGCTATGTTCATGATAGAAATAGCAGGTGTTAAGATTTTATATACCGGAGATTTTAGTCGACAAGAAGATAGACATTTAATGGCTGCTGAAATTCCTAATATTCATCCGGACGTTTTAATTACTGAATCTACTTACGGCACGCATATACATGAAAAAAGGGAGGATCGTGAAGGAAGATTTACAAATTTAGTTCATGAAATTGTCAATAGAGGAGGAAGATGTTTAATACCTGTGTTTGCATTGGGCAGAGCACAAGAACTATTGCTTATTCTGGACGAGTATTGGAGCCAACATCCTGAGCTTCATGAAATTCCAATATATTATGCCTCCTCTTTAGCAAAAAAGTGTATGGCAGTCTATCAAACTTACGTGAACGCAATGAACGACAAAATTAGGAGGCAAATAGCTATTAACAATCCTTTTGTGTTCAAACATATTTCTAATTTAAAAGGCATCGATCATTTTGAAGACATTGGGCCATGCGTAGTAATGGCTTCTCCCGGTATGATGCAAAGTGGTTTGTCAAGAGAATTATTTGAATCTTGGTGTACAGATGCCAAAAATGGAGTTATAATAGCTGGTTATTGCGTGGAAGGAACACTAGCTAAAACTATTTTATCGGAACCTGAAGAAATCACAACGATGTCTGGACAGAAGTTACCACTGAAAATGTCTGTCGATTACATATCATTTTCTGCGCACACGGACTATCAACAGACTTCAGAATTTATACGCATATTAAAACCGCCACATGTTGTGTTGGTTCATGGAGAACAAAATGAAATGGGAAGATTAAAAGCTGCTTTACAAAGAGAGTACGAAGACGATCCTAATACAACAATGGAGATACATAATCCTAGAAATACTGTAGCTGTGGAATTATACTTCAGAGGAGAGAAAACAGCCAAAGTAATGGGCACACTGGCAATGGAAACTCCAAAAACAGGACAAACATTGTCTGGAGTATTAGTGAAAAGAAATTTCAATTACCATATGTTAGCACCTTGCGATTTGTCCAAATATACAGATATGAGTATGAGTCAAGTTATTCAAAGACAAAGCGTATATTTTTTGGCATCGTTACCAGTATTGAAACATCTTTTAATACAAATTGCTGGAAATTTGGAAGTGGTAGACGATAAGAAGTTGCGTGTCTTTAAAAATATTGATGTTACGATAGATGGGAAAATTGTTACTATGGAGTGGATCGCGACACCGGTAAATGATATGTACGCAGATTCTGTTTTGACTGCAATACTTCAAGCTGAAATGATGGAGCAGCCACCAAAAGTACTACCAGCTCCTACAAAAATGGATAGAATGCATTTTAAGGAATGTTTGATAGAAATGTTACAAGAAATGTTCGGCGAAGATTCTGTCCCCAAAATTTTTAAAGGAGAGAAACTCTATGTGACGGTTGATGGGAAAAAAGCACACATAGATTTATTAAATTTAGAAGTGACTAGCAAGGAAGACGAAACTTTTCAACAAATAGTACAAACAGCAGTAACTAAACTTCATCAGTCTTTGGCCCCGCCTTGTGATACAATCTAAAAGATAGTATTTTTACAATTATTTGTAAAGTGACACATTTGTTTATAAGATTACTCTAATTATGAGAGTACACATTGTTAAGTATAAAAAATCGTTTCATTTATTCTATAACTGATTGATATGATACAGATTACATTATTTGTGCATTTTTAATAGTACAATTTTTGTATAAAAGTATAAAAGATGCATTGGTATTTAACCCTTAGCACTTGAATAATAACTCTGAGGTGCCACTAAAAATTGAGATACCATTGTTCAAAATATTGAATTACTGAGTTTGATTACTGATTACTTTCATTTTCGAGTTAAAATAGCTCCGAGTGCAAAGGGTTAAATATTTCTCATACAACGCTTGTAAACTGCGTTACGTTCAATGTCTGCCTTCACTAATCTGTACATACAGTTCAAATTCCATGTAATATTTATAAAATGATTCTGTTCGTTTCCGTTAAAATACAGTAAATAAATATACATTATTTATACAAGTAAAATATGCAATTCATTATTTTAAACTACAACTACATGTAAATATATGCAAAATACGCATAACATGACAAATACAATAAATATAACATTATAAATAGTAAATATCTGAAGCATGATCAATTGGAAAAGTTATGTGTAAAAACATAGTGGTATAAATGTAAAATATTAAAAATTATACTCTGTAAGATCTCCCCATGCTGGACCCACTTTGAGTTTTATTGGTAACGGTATGGCAAGTTGGCATACTTGTTCCATTGATTCTTTTATTATTGTCGCAACTTGTTGTAAATCGTTTATGTTCACCTAAAACGAAATAATTAGAGAAACTGTACACTAAAATATATGACAAGGTTTGTAACCGTTCGGATTAATGATCATTTTGCGTTTTGTTTAGTTAATACAATTTTTAATATTTAATATTTACCTCGTATAGTAGTTCATCGTGAATCTGTAATACCAAGTAACCACCTCTTTGTAGTGGATCCCTGTTACTACTTCTCAATTTGCGTTTAACAGTAGGCATAATAGCTGTTGAAGTAGGCAATTCAAATCGCATTCTTTCTTCAATATTAACCATTGCTTTTTTTGCAATGTCTGCTGCTGAACCTTGCACTTTAGTGTTCACTGCTTGACGTTCTGCTTGAGCTATGAATTTATTAATAGATAATAAAGCAACGATTATCACAATTTCTAAAGTAGAACTATCTTTAATTTATAATTAATGCTATCATTAGACTGTGGATCTTTATGCATGTATAGCAAAATTGAGTATATAAAATTGAAAATTGTTGGAAAATTTAAAAAACTGAAAATGTCAATATATGATTCCTCCTCTATTAAAATCACTAAAGAAAGAAATAATATGGAATTTGGTTTCTGTCTCTCACAATCGATGCAGACGATTTTTATTTTTCATAAAGATCTATAGTCTAGCTATTATTAAAAAAGGGATTTTACATTTTTCTGCTGGATTAGAACTTGTTAAACCGGGAAGCATTCTTCGCCTTTCTAGAAGAGTCGTTACATATCCATTTGCACGTGCCTCTTCGTGCACACTGTTTAACCATTTCGATATACCTGGGTATGCATTCATAAAAGATTCCAAAAATTCTTTTGCTTCAGTTTCATCTACAGATAAATTTTCTGCAAGTGTTCTCACTCCCATACCATAGACCATTCCATAACATAGTTGCTTCGTATGCTGACGCATTTTATCATCGACCTATTTAAAAATTGTTAAAACTAATTGAAGTGATAGTAAATATAAAATTTTGTTTTTCCCCCGACATACTTGATCTTCGGATACATGGTTCCAGGTTGCTGCAATATTTTTAAAAATATCCCCTGGCTTCCTCATAACGTCGCACAATGTCACATCTTTAGAGAAATGGGCCAATATTCTCAATTCAAGTTGACAGTAGTCTGCTGACAACATAATATTTCCTATAGCTGGTACGAAGGCCATACGGACACTGATCACAAAGCTATTATCCACGGAATTAAAGTCCTTTGGAATATTTTGTAAATTTGGTTCATGCATTGACACTCGACCAGTCAACGTGCTCGTAACACAATTACCGTGAATTCGAGAGCTGGATTGAGCCAGATTTAAAATTGGGTTAATAATCTGTAATACAAAACACAATTTAGTACTTGAAATTTTTTAGTATGTTCTATAGGAGAATACCTGCATCTCTTGAAAATATTTTATACACATACTTTAGACTGGGTTGCACTTAATTTACGCCATGACATAACAAGCTTGGCAATAGGATGATCAGATTGTTCTAATACGGCTTTATTAACACTAATTTTTTCCCCTTTGTATAGACCTAAAACCTAAACAATTCAACAATTATATCAAAATATTTTAAATAGATTGAATATATTTTAAGCGTACAATATATATTAATATATATTAACAAACCTTTCCAACTTCTTTAGACGATAGGAAATTAAATTTTGTTCCAGCTAATGCATACGATCGTTCTTCTAAAGATATTATTTCTTGATGAATGGCAGAGGATAAATCTTGTAACGATTTTAAAGATACACCCAAACCAGTTAACTCCATACAAGCCAGTAGAATTACTGTTTTCATTTCAATATCTAAAGGTATTTAATATTTCGTTAGTATAAGTAAGCTTGATTATCAATAATAATAAACTATTGTGACAATTACCTTTAAATGTATACAATAACGTTGGACTTATTTGTTCTAATTTATCTAGAAGAATATCTAATATATGCCACGTGAGTACAGTTTCTGCAGATGCTCTAAATTCCCCAGGTATCGAGCTTTTAATATTTAATCCGGGTCCTGTATCAGAACAATCACCTACTCGTTTTAATATAAAACATCCTTGTGGAAAATATTCTTTCACCTATTTACGATATAAACATCTTTCAATACATATATACTGTACTCATTGTAAAAAGATAATATTCAAAATTAGTTCTAATAACATTCATATTTTTTACCATTTCACTGAATTTTTTTTCGTCAACATTGCTATCGTGCAACCAACTTGCCACTTTTGGGTCCAAAAATTTGCAATTTGCAACAATACCACAACACTTGTACAAGATTTTAAACGTGTCCTTAGTTGCAAAGCATTTTATATACAAATGTGTATTATTAAGTATCTCTTTTAACAGCTTTATTTGCTCCTTGCCTGGAACTTTTAAATCTAAAAAATGATTTTTTCAGTGATTATGTAGAAAGAAAAATTGATAAAGATATATATATATATATATATATATATATATAACTTTACGTACCCTGCTCGTTCTCAAAAGAAATGTAATATGCAATATTATTTTCCCAGGAAATAGCGGCACCACACACTTTCCTATTTTCATGAACATAATTTTCTAGCTTTTTAGATCTCTTTTTTCTGTCGGTTGTGGTTGAGTTGACAATTTTAGAACCAATAGCATTTGCATCGTTGTTATAGAATTCACAATTTAAAGCCAAACCAATGTATCTTTTCTGCATTACTTCACGTTTGAATAAATTAAATGTTCCCCTGTCACTTCCAACTTTTATAATATTCAACGTATTCCAATGAATTTTCTCGTTCATATTATTAGATTCGGGACATGTTTTAACAATTTTTTGCGTTCTTTTTATGCCAATTTTAGATTTCTGTAAGACATTTGCAGATTTTATTGGGGTATCCTCATCTGAATTTGAAATAAAACTATCTGTGCTATAATCTTTATGAATTAATACATTGTTCGCTAGTATTTCTTTCAATGATGGTTTAATTTTATATCTCTCAATTTCTATCGCATTTGAAACAGGAGTAGAATATTTTGTAACATTGCTCGATAGAGAATTGGAAGTTTTTTGCGCGTTTGGCCTTTTCCTTTCGGAATCCAATTTACTTCTTATTTTAATACTTGTGGTAGGTGTGTGCGTATTTTGTGACGTGACTACGATATCGTCTGAATCTGATTTGTTTGAATCTAACGATAATGTCCGATTTTTGCTAAATATAAAGACTTTTGTAACAGGCGATTTTTCCACGTTATCCTTAAGTTTACGCTTCAGCGACGCCTTCTTTAAATTATCAGAAATGTCTGAACATTTTTCATTACATTTCTTTTTCATTTCTGGCGTAGAATGGTTTATACCAGTACATTCTTTATTTGTATTTTCTATGTTTCTTACATTACACTTGGTCGATTTATTCGCAGTATTCTTTTCATTAATTTTATTCAACTTTTCTGTTAATCTCTTTGATTCGTTCCACGAATCATCTTTCCATGAAAGTATATTTAGCTTTGTTTGCGAAACTATAAAATTCGTTGAATTTTTATTTACGTTTGTAAGTTTTGAATCCTGTCCAACTAGTGTTTCTGTACATGTGTTTTTAGTAGCTTGTAAATTTGTTTCTCTTTTATCCTCTGTCGTTGGTTTGGATTCGGACAGTCTAGAATCTTCAAATTCTGAGATATGTAAAGAATCGATGATGTTTTGTTCGAGAACGTTACACATTTGCGTATCAAGATTTAAACTATCACCGAATAGACTAGGACTTCTTGAATCTCTTTGTTTAGCGTTATCTTCAACGCTGGATGTTTGGATAAGGTTATTCATATTTATCTCATCCGAGATTTTTATTTTTCTTGATGGTGAGTTATTTGAATTTTGTGAACTTTGTATATTTCTTGAATGATTGATAATAGTATTATGTGTTTTATTTTTTCTAGGATCCTTACAACTGATTAAAGATTCGCTATCCCTTTTACATTGTGGATCACATGCAATTTTTGGACTACTGTCTTCAAAAAAGTCAAAGGAAAATTTTCCATTTGGTGATTCAGAAAAATCCGGAATTTCTAATTGCAATAATTGATCGGTAAGTTTCATGTCATCATTGTTTGTTTCTTCAACTAAATTTGTCTCTACATTGCACCTCGTATCTATAACATTTTCTATTACATTTGAATTAATATTGGACTTCTTTGCGTCTTCATTCAATTTGTTACTTGATAATTCTTCACATTGATAAACAGAATCAGTATACTTTTCTTTAAGTTTACTGTTTGCTAGAACTTCAATTTCTGAGTTCTTACTTGTAGTAATGTCAATATTTGTAGTTTGTAGAATCGTATGTTTATTGTTTTGAAATGTACTTTGTTGTATGCATGGATTAGTTATGCTATGAGATTCATTTGTGGCAATGGACTGTTCGTTTTGTTTCCATGACATATCGTGCAATCCTAGTTCGTTCTGTAATTAAAGAAAAACATTATGACGTTGTTAAATAATTTAGGAGCACTGAACTATTATTAGTATTAACAAGAATAATTATATACCTGAACTAGTAATCTGGCTTCATGCACTAACATTACTGCAGCTTCATGTGGTGTCAAACCATCTTTTCCAGTTACAAATACAGTCCTCATTTTATTTCGTTTTATTGCTTCCGATTCATGCTCACCATCTTGCTCTTTTTCACTAATATATAATTTTGGTGAATTGATAATATCCAAAAATATTAAAGGTCAATTATGATTATTAATATATATATGTATTGCATTATTACTTGTACCATACCTTTCGAAGGGTAGAGCTTTATAAAGTGCACGTTCAACGTCAAGCTCATTGGCAACCGCTAAATCTGCTACACTTGTAATTCCTTGTTTGTAAAGACTTCTAGCACGAAGTCCATTCAACATTGGAAGCCGTAACAAGTCTAGCAATTCTCTGCACACGCCAAATTGTAAACGTGTTTGAAATTGAGAAACCAATAGTTCCATGCAGTCCCAACTCAGTTGTTTGCAAAATTGTGTGACCATTCCTAGACAAAGATTCAAAGTGTGACGTTACTGGTACATTTAAACTTTCCTTGTAACAAATTAAGGATCAGAAAATATTACCAGCAAAAGTAGCAGCCGATTGTTGTAAGCTTTGAAGAACTCCTCGACAACAACCATATTTCTTGCAAACTACGTTAAGAGGAACTTCGCGTACTAAATCGTGTAAAGCTAACGCGGTGTAGAATCGTTTGTGTATACTAAGCTGAAAATAGAATGTAAGAGTACGAATAGTATGCAAGTCCACCAAGTTTGAAAAATTTAATGATTGAAGTATTAGTTAACGGATAATTTACTGATTTTCCTGGTCGTACGATGCCTTTAACAGCTGATGTTAGGAAACGTTCTTCTACGCCAACAAGTTGGCCAACTCTTCGTTCACTTTCTGAAAGCATTCTCCATAATTCCAAGAAGGTCATCCAATCGATTCTTCCAATTTGATTTCCAGAACTGAGAGGTGTAACTAAATACACCACGTGCAATTCCGTATCCAGAACGAAACACCGTCTTGCTTTTTGTAGCTCTTCAAGTAAAAACAAACCATCTTTTGGCGGTATTGACGCAGCCAAACATGCTTTCCCAAAAGCAGTAGCCACCCATCTATGATCTTCTCCAGTTTTTTGTAATCTAGTAGACGGTACAATTGTTGTATGAAATATAAACATTTTAATCCTTGTGAGGACTTACAGTAATAGAGATTAAAATACCTACAGTAAGAATTCGTTATCTATTAAAAATTTAATTGCCTCGTTTGAAGGATTTTTTGTGCTTTGTTCATTGCACAAATGTATTAAAGTACATTTAATGTACAGTTCAAGATCTAATGGAGTATATACAACTTCGCTAGCTATAGCTTCTAAAAGAGCTCGAATTAAAGGTACTGAGTCCTCAAGACATGACACAATTGGTTCCAAAGCAGCCGATAATAGTAATTCAGCTGCCTTTCGTTCATTTGGTTTACACACGAGTATGCTTTCTCCTATATTGCAAAACGGTAACATTAAATAATGTACTCTTACATGGTCAAATGTAATACGATATAAGAAGACAGACTCGTTTCCGGGATTGTAAGGGTGCGGGGTTTTACAGTAGTCAAAAGTGAGTAGTAGATCAAAGATCAATTTAGGCAATCTAGGCGATCGTCCTCAAAAGTCTTATTTTTGCGTTTACGAGCCATAATTTGAATTATTCGTCAGCATGTAGCTGTCGCAACTTTACAAAAGTAGCTACATGCGCAGCTGTATGCTTCCGAATAATGTAAATTACGCCTCGTAAACACAGAACACAGATCAAGGTCTGAAAAACCCCATCTTTGCATTATTGAAAAATTAGAAGGCGCATCTTACACCCTTATAATCTTAGAAAAACGAATGTACCCCCTTAATTATACCTGCTGTATCTTTTCCCATTCTGCCTGCTCGACCTATCATCTGTTTATAGGTAAGACTATCCAATAATCTACTACCAAACATTGGAGACCTAACAATTACTCTTCGAGCTGGTAAATTTACACCACTACTTAAGGTTGACGTTGCTACAAGCACTCTTAAAGATCCTGATCTGAAATAATCAATAATAGATTACAAATGCTCAAACGCATAAATCGAACAAAATCTGAAACAGCACTCGGAAAAGTGTCCCATTTCGCGTAGAACGACTAAATAAGTAAAATAGTTACCTGAAAGATCCTTCTATGATATCACGTTCATCCATAGTAAGACCAGCATGATGAAAAGCTATTCCAAAAGAAACTGTGTGTTTTAGTACACGGTCCAAACCTGTTGGGCTACGCTTTAATTGCTCTAATGTTTCAGAGATTAATGTAGAGTCTAATTGGTGCCTTAAAATTGCACCAAGCGGTGTATTTTCTCGACCTGAAAAATGGAATGTATTCTAGTTCTTAAATAATGCTTTGTATAAATTAATAAGCATAGCACTGTCGTTAACTGTTGATAACGAACCTAATTTGAAAAATGCAGCTGCTATCTGCTCAGCTAACGTTTCACACCAATTTTTGGTTGAACAAAATATCAGCACGCTGTGACCATCTGATATTGTTTCGATGCATAAGTGAAGGATATCATCTGTATCCGAAGTAAGCTCTGGCATTGGTATTAAAGTTCTAACAAGGTGCAATTTATTATCATAAACGTTTTTATTAATCTAAAAAGTTAAAATATATTCATTAATCTTAATTGACATAAGCTTTCTGTTTACTTTCACTACGAATTACCTTGCACTGTTCATTTAAAGGTATGGGTCTAAAGTCTGTTTTATACAGTTCTGCATCTAACCACTCTGCTAAGAGTGATAAATTTGGAAGTGTTGCAGACATACCAATCAATTGTATGTTAACATTTTCATCTCTGTAACAGAACAGGACAAGAATGTATACCACAACAATTTATTATTATCGTCATCACATGTTGATAATACAATTGTTTATATATTCTGCAAGATTCAGTGCTGGATTAACCAATAGATAAATAAGTTAAATCTAGAGCCCAGCTTCAGTTCAGAAAAAATAAATAACAAATTTATATCGAAATTTAAGATTTACTTAGAAGCAACTTATATTATTAATGAGACTCCAATTTTGTCTAAGACTCGCTAAAGTCTTAATCTAGCATGGGATAGAATTATATGCTTATTAAATTAGATAATTAGTAAAAAAGAATGTATTGATTTCAATTACCTGAGAGTCATATATTTTAATTTAGTTAGAAGTAATTCCAAAAGGTATCCTCGATTCGGGTCTCCAACAAGGTGCAATTCATCAATTACTACAGCTCCCAAATTTATTAATTCATTTTCTTCCATTAAACGATTCACTAAAGAATTTGCTTTTTCAATAGTTGCAATTGCAATTTGTGTAGCAGCAAATCCTCCAGGAGGAGCTATACCTCCCATAAATCCCTCAACTCTAATACCACTATCTGATAATAGATCCTATCAAATTTAATTTATTGATTAGAAATGCATGAAACTTTAAATTGAAGCGTGCAAGAGTAAAGAGAAGATCTTACTTGGAAGTAGTACATTTTCTCTCGAACAACAGATACAAAGGGCAAAATGAAAATTACTTTCTTTCTTCTTTCTAGAACAGTTTTTATCATAAGAATTTCTGCTACTAATGTTTTTCCTGCAGATGTTGGAGCAGAGTATACAAGATTACGTTTCTCCTCCATAACTTTATGGTTTGTTAAGCATTCCAATTGCCACTTGAACATTTCTTTTACCCCTCGCGCTTCATATTTCTAGAAAATACAATTTTTTTCTTAGCTTTATAAGCAATAGTTTAGATGTTTTTTAAGTAAAGCATGTATATTACCTGAAGAATATTTGGTGGTAGTCCCCAAGATGCTAATTTGTACCGATCTTGAGTACAGATAGTAGAAATAGAAGAACTTATTTCTGTTGAATTATCAATGCCACTTTTTGTAATATCGCTTTTCAACAGTTTTGAATTTGTTGCATTTTCTGTTATATCTGCTAATGCAGACTTATCAGATAGTTTTAATAATAGATTTGATGTATTTGAATTCAGTGAAATTTGACATTTTGTGTTACTAATATTGATATTTTCTTTGTTCACTGTATATAAATTAATCTTCTGTTTTAAGGAAGTAGTGCTTTTGATCTTTTGATTATTCAATGCTCCAATTTTACTACTACTTTTTGAAATTTTTCCTACATCCTTTTGGAATTTATTGAGACTTGGATGATCTTGATTTGTACTAGTCTTCAAATTAATTAAAGTGTCCAATATATTGCTCTGTTTAGAATGAATTGCTACGACATCGTTCGATTTATTTATTTCTTTAGAAAGAAATGTATTATCTTTGAAATATTTTTCCATATTGCTTTCATTAGAAACAATATTCATATTTTTAAGTTCTGCCTGGACACAGGCTTGTAAAGTATCATCCCCGAAGGATGGGATTTTATTAAGCGAATGCATATTGTTTACTTCAATCTATTCAACTAGCATTACAAAATGATAATATTTAAATAAATTACAATCGATTCATGTGATTCATTGTTCATTTGATTAAGCTTCACCTTTTTATAAATTGATCATATGTATACAGTTTAAAACACAATAAATATTTTATAGAATATTCGATCTTTGATCATTTTATTTAATAAATTCTATAAAGTCTACACTTGCAAGTGATCTAATAAAAATCATGTTTTTAATAGAAAATAACAATTTTATTATTGAAGTTGACATCACGAATTTCATTTTTTATAGGTTAATTTGATTGTTTTTATTATACAATTTACATAACGTAAAACTGAGAATTAGGAGTCAAGTGCACGCGTTCATTTATATCATGATTGTTTCTCCTCGTAGATTCAGAAATATTTACAACTAGAACATTATGAACGAAACAAAGTTTGAAACGCGTCCATAGACGCATTCAACAGCTGGCGGTAGCGTCACTGCATAGCTATAGCTAGTATAGCTATGTATACATAAATATGTGTTTATCCGCCTAACTCCTTTTCTGACAGTTAGTAATCAATTAAAAGTACAAATATCAGAAGGATATCTAGTAATATAAAGAAATATGTAAGTATCTACATGAAGTAATATTACAAATTTCTTGTACTGAACATAAAAAGGATATATGATATATAGTTACAAAATATAAAATATTTTTTTAAAATTAAAATTACATTAAAATATACAATATTTGAATTTAATCTACTTCACCAGCTGTGAGAATTGATTGAATATAAAACATTTTTTAATTATCATTGATCATGATGAGAATTGGATTCATATATACAGGTTTTGCATTTCAAGTTTGCATTTTACAGGTTTTGTACTCCAAATTCACCCGTTTGCAAATCAATTTCAATCATTTACAAATACAGTATTTGTAAGTAAGTTTTTGAAAAAAATTGAATCAAAACTGAATTAATTGTTAAGAAATTCAAATTTTTATTTATTGCGAAGTTGTACATCAAATACTTATCTAATAAAAGTAATTACCAACTCATTAACTTTATAATTAATGTATGAAAACTGTGTGTAGATTGTAGATGTACAATTAGGAGCATAACTGAACCCACACGTTTTAAAAAGGCCGAAAAATTACAACTTTCACCACTTTTGATCGTTTATAACTTGTTAACCAATTAACCAATTTCAATCAAATTTTCAGAGCGTATATAACTTATACGAGTTGACAAATGCATTTGCTCAACATATTTTTTAGACATCATTCACTAAACTAATTCTTCTAGCCTTACAGAGAAATTAAAGTCGTTTGGTCCATTCATAAAAAAGTTATTCTGATTTAAAGTGTGATCAGTTATGCTCCTAACTGTATAGTATATGGAACAGTTTGACAAAATTTCAAAGCAATCGGCTATGTAGTTTTTGAGATTTTATCTACATCAGGTGAAAAAAATACGTTTCGAGAAAACCGTGTTCAATGACACCGTTACTCCGAAACATCGTTCTCCTGGAATCGTCGTAACTTTGTTATTTCAATGAATTGTAGCATACAATTTTAGGAAAATATTTTTAAGGTTCTATACTTTTAACAAATATGATAAGAAAAATCTGGTCCTAAAAGACAGCCCTTCAATCAGTGGCGCCTTGAATAGGGCCCTGAATTTTAAATAAATTTATTTAATGTGTAACGGTATGCAATTTATCATTACTTTTTTTGGTTAATAAGTTCATGAGAGTTTTCTTGCAACTTCTATTTTTAACTTGAGTTTGAGGGCCTCCTTTTTACTGCTTGGGGCCTCCACTTGACTTGAGCCGCCACTACCTTTAATTGTGAGAAGGAAATTCAGGTCTGAAAAGATTCAACGACGATTAACAGCGCAACTTTTTTTCTAGCGATCGTACAAGTGTGAAAAAAGAGGAGTTGTAAAAAATGAAGAAAGCAGATTAGATTAAAGCAGATACGAGGGTTGGACGAGTTCAGCGATTGTCAAGGGAGTTTGAAGGCGTGAGAAATGCACAGGGGGACTAAAATAGGAGTTCTAAAGCTTGAAGAATACCCACGAGAAAAAAGTTTTAGATGCGCGAGGGGTGTTACCTAAGACGCAGCTTACCTAAGATGCAGCTTAAGACGTTAGAAAACCAAAAAACTTGGAAGAATTAAAATATTTTCCGAATTTTCCTTCGCCCGTAAATAAGTATAAAAGACCGTCAAAAGGATGTTCCTTTCGCAGTCGAAAGACTGCAGGACGTCACTTTCAATCTACTCTTTTCGGAGCTATCGTATATATCCAGCTATACATAGAACACTCCAGATTCAACGTTTTAAATATTTAGTAGTATCACATTTTTTGGTATTCTAGGTCACCTGAAGGTAATAACTTAAACATATTGAAATGTATTTTTTCAACCGCTACAAGATGGAATAAAAAAATCAAGTTTTCTCGATAAAAAAATAACGATGACCTTGAAAAAACCATGAAAAAATAACCAGACAAAAAAATTGTTTTGCGCCATTAAAGATAAAGGAGATATTTAGGTTGGCTCCTTTCCGCTGAAACACCCTGTATAATTATTTCCGAAAAGATAGGTGTAAGTTAGGAAAAACGTCGAAAAAATCGGTTTTTATTTTCTTTAACAACGACACACCAAACCAAAAAATCTGAAAAAATTCATGAACATTACCTGTAACAATATGTCGTTACTTTAAAAATATAAACTTGGCCAATTCAGAACTTCCATGTGAAATCTGAATTTTTTCGATTTTTTATAAGGAGGATTTTCAATTTAAAAATCTGTAACCAATTTCGAAGTATATATTTGGGTTCTTGACATGTGTCAGATCTTTCTCAGAATTTCTGAACATCATTAACAAGGGGAAATAGGCCAAAAACTGATTTTTCGATTTTACCCCATAATTACCCTCCCGATCGAGATACAGGGTTGAAACTTTGCACAGTATTTTTTTCTTGGTGCCCTATCCAATGACTATTTTTGACTATCTTATCCGGCTATATCCTTTTATAGACTTCGAAGGCAGTAATGGAATCCACTTGTCAAGAAGTATCATAAATGAAAAAGATTGAGGACTCGCAGACTAACAGGAACATTTAGACGACGTCAGGTTGAAAGCTTGAACAACTAGTTAAGGGTTACTCTAGCATAAAAAGTGATCCCGTCATTCTAGCTAAGAGCTTCCATTAAAATAAATTGTTTTGACACTCATCTAGCGCGAGTAAGACATTTTCAGTAACAGATTAAAAATAATATTCACTATCGGCGGACCTGATCTTCGTCACTGAAAAATGTTTATAGATGATCACGATGAGGGAATCGTTTTCCAGGCGGCTCTAATTTCACAGTCGAGTAGAAGTATGGAAATAAGATGCACGTTCATCCTTCATACGCGACACATTCTCTATAAGAAAATACCCCTCGTATTTGAATATTAAATTATGGATCCGGCGTCGGCAGAGCACGTTGATCAATCGTGTGTTTATCAAAGTTTAACATTTACGATTTGATCCTGTATATCTTAAACGGTTTATACCTCGCATCTTCCGCATAACTGAGTCCTTCGCCAATTCCTTGACACGCTGCGGCTCCATGGGAGAGTAACAGACAGGCAATCATGGAATAGACGCTCGATCAAGTTATAACTGCCACTCGCTTATATTTAATAAGCAGAAAGCTGGCATGGTAATAGGTATAATCACGTCGGGCGTAATGTCAAGAAATATTTTTCTGACATTGCTTGTCAAGAGTGCGAGCACTGGCTCCAGCGACGCACAATGGGGTAAACCGATGAATTTTGTGTAAAAATCAAAGAACTTTCGATAGAATGAAATAGAGCGATGATTTTTTTAAAAGTCAAAGCTGAAATATTTCAGAATATGGTAAAACAGAGAGATTATGGCACGAACGATTTTTAACTTTGAAAATTTCTGTTAAGCATGCAGAATTAAAAGAAAAATGTGGTTTTCTCCAACACCACGTGCGGATAAATTTTTGTTGCGACATGCTATACATCATTTCCCGCAAATTTTGATACGCTGATTTCAACTCTGGTCGCAAAATTTGTCTACCATCTCAGGATTTTATTAGTTTTAAGGTGTATTGTATTAATTATACATACAGGGTGTCTTTTTTTAATCTAATATTTTCTAATATCTTCTAATATTTTCACTATTTTAATTTATACCTACTCGTTTCTGTTATAAGTGCATAAAATCTGTAATCTACTTATCACTTTATGCGATATATATTTATCGTTTTCATTATTTTAATACAATATACAGGGTGTCTTTTTGAAGTGAATACAGCAGGATATCTCGGAAGGCGATGTTGTTATCAAAAAACTGTTCGTACAGAAGTTATTTGGTAGGACTGGTTACATCATGTGGCATTAATTGTTTTCTTGTGGATGGAGTAGTGGGGAAGATCTGAAAGTCAATATATTTTTGTTAAGTGAAATACTATATTTTTTCTTCAGAAAATACCAACAGGTACTGGGACAAATCCAAGATAATATTGAATTTAAGAAAAGTAGATGACTTCAGATCTCTTTCACTACTCCATCCACAAGAAAAAAATTAATACTACGTGATGTAGCCCGTTCTACCAAACAATTTTGCACGAACACTTTTTTGATAACGACAATGCCTTCCGAGATATTCTACTGTACTCACTTCAAAAAGACACCCTGAATATTGTATTAAAATAATGAAAACGATAAATAAATATCGCATAAAGTGATAAGTAGACTGCAGATTTTATGCATTTATAACAGAAAAAATGAGAGAGTAGGTATAAATTAAAATAGTGAAAATATCAGAAAATATTAAACATATCATTATATTTATTATTCCCAACCTGCTAAACATAGAAGGAAAGAATTTGTATTTCACTTATCATGTTTAGTAATAAGTTCCTACTCTTTTTCTGTTAATGAAGCCGCGAACAAAATTAGCAATTAATGCGTACGTATCGATTTGACGATGGAAACGTGGATTTTAGTGAAAGAATATGCGCAGGGATAAATTTTATTTATCAGTCAATTTTGTTTCACGTATAATAAGTCTTTCTGAACTCTAGAAACGCGCAATCCGAAGTCAATTTTTTAAAAGGTTGAGTTAAGTATAGTGTGATGAAACTCCATTATTTACTTTGTACGTAATTATTTGAATATATATTTATTTATTTATATATATTTATATGATTCTTGTGGATGGATATATAATATATCCATAATTATATATAATTATTATATCCATAATATTATATTATATTATATATATTATAATTATTATATTATATAATAATATATCCATAATTATATATATATATAATTATATTTTATATGCAATATTATACTTTTACATTATATGTAACGAAGATTTAATAGTACGCACTACTTTGAAAATTGAACAATTCAGCTAAATCATCTATTCGCGATGTCATCTCTCCCTCTAAGTCTCCTCAGTACCCATATGTCTTGAAACTGAAGAGTGACACGTTTAGCATGCATCGATAGCACGTTACAATCCTCAAAGAATTGCACCAGGTACGCTTCGGTTGCTTCCTGCAGTGCTTCCAGTGCCGATAATTGTATTCTCAATGTACCGAGGTTGGGGAATAGGTTGAAAATAATCTCTTTCACAACTCGTCTGAAGGCAGCTTTCGGTATTAGTAACCTCACAGATGTTCGTAAACGCCGGATCTCTTTCAAAACGTGTCTGTGCCTGCGTACCGTCAGTTCTCTTCTTGCCAAAACATTCGTATTGGACCTTACATGAGATGCAGGTAAACTCCCAGTTGATCTCGGTTCAGATTTACGTCTTACCATATTTTTCTCAATCGAATTGAATTCGTTATACGACTTGACAGCAGTGTTGAGATATTGGTCAAGTTTTCTCGCGCGTGCGCGCCGATTTTAGCATCGGTAAAGAAAAATTCTTGATAAAATAGGGTACCTTGATCACCTTGTAAAATTTTGAAAAATTCTTATTATCTGATTGTGGAAATTAATATAACATGTGTATTTAACAACATGTTTATTTATATTATATATTATATATTTATATATATTTATATACAAGATATGCAAGTTGATATAATACTTGCATTATATATATATATATATATATATATATATATATATATATATATAATAGTTTATATATATATATATATATCTTTATTATAATACACATGTAATAATAACATGTGTATTTGTGGATATGTATTCTTGTAACGCATATGCCACCCGTCTCGTCTCGTGTTGTTTCGCGCCTCTCGCGGATTATTATTATTGGTCTTCCAATTTCAAACACGTTTATAATTTGGCATGTGCAGAAAATTGCTAGACTTGTCACGGATTCCAATGTTGAATGTACTTCGTGCTAGAAGTCTTTACAAACAAGGAATTACAAGCGTAGCACATTTAGCACTTTAAAAAGTTCTATCTTTCGCAAGGTATGTTACAAATACTGATACAATACATATATATTAATAATCCCAATTGACCTTTAATGTCTGATACAGTTAACAAATCTGGTATATAGTTAACTAATAATGGATGGTATTTTCCATATCCTAGTAGTGAAACCACTAAGACAGAGATGCAAACATTTATTTTATATACAGTGTGAAAAATGTGGAGTACATTTATGTTTGAACAAAAATGACAATTGTCTTAAATCTTTCCGTGTTAATTAAATGTAAGAACATTGACACAATGTATCATATATGATATACCTAATACAAAAATTATATTTAATTTTTTTAAAATGGTGCAATAAAAATGGCCAATATTAATAATCAATTTCTTTTTAATCCTTCATATCTGATACAGTTCACAAATCTGGTAAATAGTAAACTAAGAATCTTTTAAATTTCTTAAATATTATTCCCTTAAATAAGACACAAAAACTGACCATCGTTCAATTTTTTCATCCCAATTAAAAAATTCATGCAGCGAAGGGTTAATATCTTTGAATATTATCAATTCTCCAAAATTATATATTAGTGAAAAAGAACAATATGACGAGCATGGATCGGAAGTAGTAAAATGAAACAAAATGTGGACTGTATTTGTAACTGAAAAAGATGATTTGGCACTACGTGAAGTGCTTGAAGAGCTACGAAAAGCAAGACGGTATTTTGTTTCGGATACGAAATTGCTACCCTTTTGCCCCGGGGTGTGATTCGATGTTCAAAGTGATCGGCGAAGTCTATTCGGTATCGAGGAGAAGTGTGAACGGAGCCTAACCGTTGGAGCAATCGCGTCCGACAAGCGGGCGGACAAGCGAGCAGACAGGCAGTCAGACAGACAGAAGCTGGAGCACCTGTCTGTCCCTCCACTCTTCTGCACGGTAAAAGGGGGGCCCCGGCACTGGATACCCCGTGCCGTAGTTCAGTATCTCGTGCACGCTCACGCTGATAAGACCTTATTCTAATCACCCGTCACTTGGCGTCGATAGTCGTGCGCGGACCTTTTGCGCGATCTCACGCTCCGTCTGTCGCAACTCCTTTCCTTCTTCTTTCGTTCGCGGAGCGTATTGCACGCATCCCGTGATCCATCTCTTTCTTTCCACCTTTCTCCCTTTCTTTTCCGGTGTGCTTCGAACTGACGCGCGGTTGGTGGCACTTTCATGCTGCCGCGCGTCGCGCGTCACGCGCCGTGTTAATCCGTTCCGATCCGAACCGGGGAATTTCTTCGATCATCCGGATCCCCCGATCGAGCACGCCACCGTTGTCCCTGTCTTGTTTCTTACTTCGCCGTGTACGTAATTACCTCAACCGATTACAGCTACGAATTCTTTTATAATCGGCCGCAAATCGTTCGATACGTGACGGACCGCGTGGGGTGACTAAGGAAACTGCATCCACCTTGCGTGCTTCCCTACCGGTTGCTACAACGATGCTGCCGGATATCCGCGATTCAGCATCCCGGTTTAATTGCATCTTCTTTTTAATATCGATCGATGACGATTAGTGTTATCGGTTACGAATCATCGACTCTTTCGATCACTTCCTCGATAGGCTAGAGCGTCGAACGCGCGGGAGATCGACCACGTGTTCGCCTTGCGTGATGCAAGGATCACTAGCAGGAGGGATAATCGACCGGTCCCGTTAATTACTTCCTCGGGATGTCACGAACGGTAACATTGATAAACGAAGAAAGGGACTGTTGTTTCGACGGACAAACGTTGACGCCAACGAATTAGACGACGGTTTTGTTCCTCGATCCGTTGGAATCATTCGGATGAATCACGTGTTCCACGGGCAAGGAGCCTGTCTTCCAGCTTGTGGAAAGAATTCAGGTGTTACGTAACGGTGGAAAAGAATGAACCGCGTTGCGGGCTGAGTGACGGTTTTTCGTGAACTCGATAAACACCACGTGTCGAGCGTGGCTGACATTGAGGACGAGGCTTGTCCACGCGGTGGTTCTCGAATCGTGAAGGGAAGTGCCCTATTCGGTGAAATCGGGCTCATCGACGAGTGTTTTGTGCAACCGTGAAACTGCGGAACCACGCGCGTGACATTTATCATCCGCGGACAGGTGTATCGTAAAATTCGCTCGTTGCTTTTTGTTCCGCGTGGAAACCGACACGATTTCTCGACCCGCGAGTGCGGCTTTCATAGGAAACCTTCTGGTATCGGCCCGCAGTAAATCCCGTTAAGCTTCTCGTCGAGTGGTGCTTGCTGGATTAAAGGGAGCTTCCACATGAAATCGGTGAGCAACCAATCTCTGTTGTATACACTTCATCGTTCACCTTTGTATGGCCCCCACCCACACCTCTGGCAACAATTACTCGATCAAAGAAATCAGGTTATTATTGTCATCATTAGATCGAGGATTTATAGAGCCCTTATAGCAGAACAGTTCTGCAAGTTTGTTGAAATTTTTATTCGCGAATTGTTATTTCATTTTCTCACTGCTATTTCCAGGTTAAATATTAAATAATGTCGATCTTAAATTGCTTTAAGCATAAATTAATGATTTCGGCGCATAGGTCCGATCAATTGTCATTTTTTGAAATTTGGAATTAAATTATATGTTCTACATTTTAGCGAAAAGAGTTTTCTGTTTATTACCTTGGCAATGGACTTTGTGTTACACCATTCTTTTCATAGATTTCACCGTTTCAAAATCAAAGTGTCCTCTCAATGACGTATAAAAGCTTGTGTATGTTGTGAAAAATTCGCCCTTCATGGATAAATATTAAATAATATCCATCGTAAATTGCTTTAAGCATAAATTAATGATATCGGCGCATAGGTTCGATCAATTTTTCCTGAAGATAAATTACGATCGATAACTAATTAATTAATTATGTAATTTGCATTATTCGGAATACATCTACACATGTAGCTATTTTCATAAAGTTGTGACAGCTACGCTGCCGAATAATACAAATTGTGCCTTGCAAATGTATGAGTAAGACTTTCAGTAGTCAAAAGCGCTAGATAAAGGAGTATGGGCGTTTACAAGGCGTAATTTGCATTATGTGAGAGCATTTATTAGGTCTATAACTTAAAAACCGGAATTTTTTAGGAAATTTGAACGTTTATTAAAGAAAATCTTGTATAATTCTGTTATTCAAAGTATTGTCCATCGGAAGTTACAACATTTCCCCATCTTTCTGGCAATTTGTGGATGCCATCCTACAAAAACCGGCCATATTTTGAATCAAAGAACGAATCGAGCCAATTTTTGATGCCTTGGACTGAAGTGAAGCGTATTCCGAAAAGTGCATTCTGCAACGACCGAAATAAGTGGTAGTCAGAAGGCGCCAAGTCTGGACTATATGCGGGTGGGGCAGAACTTCCCATCCGCTATTTTCCAAATAGTTTTTAACGGGTTTAGCAAAATGTGGCCGAGCATTGTCATGCTGGAAAATCAATGTCTCGTGTCTCATCTCCCATTCTGGCCGTTTTCCCTTCAATGCTCTCTTTAAACGAATCAGTTGGTTTCGGTGATTGATTCCGCAAGCTCTTTTGTGTTTGACACGAGTTTTGATCGAGTAACGCTTCCAA
The DNA here is from genome assembly GCA_028455595.1 of Lasioglossum vierecki. Taxonomy (NCBI): domain Eukaryota; kingdom Metazoa; phylum Arthropoda; class Insecta; order Hymenoptera; family Halictidae; genus Lasioglossum; species Lasioglossum vierecki. The sequence continues at coordinate 3,810,023 of CM052340.1, read as the reverse complement.
TTCTTCATCTTCAAACTTTTTCGACTGTTCAGGCCGCTCTTTGTCTTTGAAACTACTTGAAACACCGTGTTTTCGTAAGAGCATGTTCGTCATACAATTCCACGAGCAAACGATGACTTTCGACTGCAGTTTTCTTCGCAAAAAAGTGATTCAGCAAAAGTTCCCGTGAATGCTGTTTCTTTCGCCAATTTTCAAAATTTTCCATGATTGAAAAAATATGATGCGCACAAGCAAATCAAACACTGTTGACTGATTTTGCAGGTTATGAATAGAGCTTCAAAATTACGTGTATGTCAATGATTTGCTACAGCGCATACACAAGTGTTGGCGTCTAGTGTCAAATTCCGGTTTTTAAGTTATAGACCCAATAGTTGTCACAGCTTTATCAAATAGCTAGCGTGCGGAGCATGAAAGAATTGTATCGGAAAGGGAACAGGCCAAGAGGAACGGAAAAGACATCCGACAATGAGTGGATAAACTTTTTGCCCCATACCCTTCCTGCTACAATTCTTTCGTACTCCGCACAGTACATGCACGGCTTTATGATCTCGAATAATGCAAATTACGCCTTGTAAACGTAATAATTATTTCACCAAATTCTGTGAACTTTTCTTGTAATGTAACGAAAGGATAAGAACTATCGGTTAGATTTAATCAAAATATCTCACTGACACGATAAATTAGTTGAACCACTAGTTGTTTCAGAAACGAAGAAGTTAGATATTTCGAAACATTACTTTGCAAAAAGTTGATGTACCAAAATGGGACACATTCTACTACTTCACAAGTATGTGTACACCGATGTTAACTGACATTATTTACTGTTAGGTGACTGAGCACGCGATGCTTGCGAAGAAGGTTTTCTTTCAGGAAGAACTATTTGCAAATTGTTTGCTCACAGACAGCATTCTCTAGCAACTCTGAGATCGTGTTAGGAACAATATTATTGACGACTTTCTAAAAGGTGACACAATTTTGAGAGAAATTAGTTGAAATAAGGAATCGGCGAACAGTTTTTCCCCGATGCCGCACGCAGTTTTATTCATAATCCTTCTGTCGTAACTGGATTTAATAATATGGATCACTGTCATATTGGATCCTTCATACGACACTAAATGCGTATACTTCAGAAAATATTAACAAGCATATCGGCATGCCCGAGACCAAGTAGTTTATTTATTTCGCCTTGGCACACTTTTCCGTTCCTGTCAGTAAAGAAGTATGTACTGCGATTGCAAGGTACCATGCATTATGTTTTAAGGAACGCGCGTGCTTTTAAGCAAATGAATATTTCTCTCTTTAATCGATTTCGAATGTCACGCGTTCGGTCGGGAGTAATGCCAGCACACACTTATACACTGCGTATAGGAATAAATGTTTACGAATTTCTCATTAACTCAAACCAGAAAGCAGTTCTGTTAATACTGATCGGCCTACGACCGGTCAAGAGAACGGTGTCAAATTTTTTTATTTTCTAATTATTGCCATAGAAACGATGAAATCAATTTCTTCATTCAGATATGCGGTGAACCACGACAGTATTTCAACGCACTTTAAAACAGTATAACTTTTTTATGATCGGACCAAACGATCTGACTTTTTTTGAGCAATTAGAAAAATTGATTTACTAAATGACATGCAGAAATGATTTTGAAAAATATGGCAATTACCAAGAATTACATGAGAAAGTAAAAAAGGCATCCATTTATAACTTTTTTTTATTAGAACCCGAAATGAGAATTTATATATAAGAAAAAAATATTTTGTTTTATTGCGTTTATATACATACAAGATTTATAAACCTTAACTTGTCTTATGTAATGTATTTACGGAATAAATACTTTGTTTTATTGCAGTAACCGTATTTCTTTTATTATATATACAATATATTATATAATAAAATATTATTTATTTAAATTTATTTATTATATATACATATAATAAAAAAATAAAGTTGCTGCAATAAAACAAAATATTTATTCCGTAACTACATTATATAAGACAAGTTGAGGTTTATAAATCTTCAACAAAATTAAAATTTTATGTTTTGTAATATGATTTAAAGTTCATATTTCAAATGTCACATTATCGGCGACAACGACATGCAAAGGATTAATTTTAATTGTTGGTGATCGTTAACTTGTTTATGCTTTTTTTATACAAGTGTGTTGATTTTTGTAAGCGGCATTTTTAACTCACCGAGGCTCTGTTCTAAACGAAATTTTGTAACTTCACTTGTATTCAACAAATAATTGTAAAAGGTAAGGATGGTAATCGCGTCTCAGGAATTTTCGATTGCAATCAGCGTGGGAGGGCGCCATTCTTTCTGGCCACTACTAATTACTCGGTAATTACCCAGCGTAAGAATACACGAGTTAAGTGCATAAATGAACTGCCAATTTTTTTGGACAATGATCAACTTCAGATCAAGGGGCTTAATGAACTTGCAAGGACACTTCCGTTTGGTCGAAAGACTTCCTTGTGAAAGTTAATTGTTCCGCTGTAGAATGCGTTGTAACGAGTAATGAGTTATTGTTCTATGGTACACCGTGCGTGTAACCGAAGTTGTTTATCTCCTGCATTTTATATCACTGAACTGTTTTACTACACTCCATCAATTTCAAAGCACATTTAATCTCCATTGTGTAATTTGAAAAAATTGTAATATGAACGACAATCTATTTTATCGTACACCATGATACATATAGTTGTAGTTTGAACTTTATTGTGCTAGCTACCTACTACAGGTCTTGCAAATCAATTTCAACCTTTTATCAATCAATCAAATCCTATTCTCATCAATCAAAAATCAAATAAAATCTTATTTTCAGTGATAATAGCCTTTGCAGGTCTGGAATAAATAAAAATCGTATTAAATTCTGTCGAATTTTATACTCTAGCATTTTCTGAAACTTTTCAGCAGTCTAGTAATTACTAATTCATTAAATTTGTATCTTAATTCATTAAATTCATTAAGTTTGTATATAAATAAATATAGAATTGAATCTAAATTCATAATTAATTTTATGTATTCTTAATGGGTGAAATTGATTTTCAAAAGCTTGAATTTGATTTTTAAGTTGAAATTGATTTGAATAGGGTTGAATTTGACTTGCAAAAGAGAATTTATTTTATACAATTAAAATGTTCAACTTTCGAATATTCAATTTGGGTCACTGCGTCGTGTAAATGTTTTTCAACCCATCCTTTAATGCACTTTAAATTATTTTCATAGTAAGTACATCATGCCCTCTTCAAGATAATAAAGGCTATGTGAAATATTGCATTTAATGTCGCGACTAATTGCTTTTTAACAACAATAATTTATAAGGGTCTTTAGTACAGTGTAATGTATGGCGGTCTCAGAACTATGAAATTGTTGAACACATTTGCTACATCGTTAGGCATCATCACTGTAATAGTACTTCTACTTCGTGGTTAATGGTTTTCTTGTTTATAATGTAGTATAAATCCGTAGGAGCGACCAACTTCACATTATGGAGCTATTACACTATGTTTCAAAAGACTTGTCGATTGTAGAAAATTTAATTCTGGAGAATTTTATTATTTAACCCTTTGCACTCTGAGCTATTTTAACTCGAAAATTAAACATTTCTTTCAACCTGAAATATTTCCGTTCTCTATAATTTTTTAAATTTCGTGATCATGAATAATACAATACATACCTCATATAATACTTAAATGTTTAAAAATTGGCTAGATACCAACATATTTCATAACGTAAATAATGTTTTCAATAATGCTACAGCAAATTTTAGTGGCATCTCTCTCAGTGTCACCGCTGGGGGGCTAAGGGTTAAATATTGCTGGCTTCTAATTTAATTTTTTTGATAAGAATAGATTTGAAAGATAGGAATATCTAAGCATTGTTTGATACTTGTACACGAACAGCTTCTACCAACTTAAACCAGAACCAGGAGGCCTAAACCGTATCAATTCTAGACGGATCGATCTAAAACGATGCAAAGTGAGAGCCTCTTAAGTTAAACATCTCTAAACTTAGAAACCTAAGCCTGTGAAATCTCAGACACTTAAACTTGCAGCATTGCTCTGTCCAAGATTCTACTACTCTCAAAAATATCGTCTCAGAGCTATCGTTTTTGAAGTCAAATGTCAATTCCAAGACTTCCAAGTACAAAAGATGAGTATTTAAAATATTGTTTAAACAAATTATTTTTTTTGAAACCTTTTCGTACGACTACATTCCTTGATCAGAAACATAAAAATTACAAAAAAAATCATTGTCATTGTGCTACGTGAAAATTTATAACATAATTTATTTTATTTCAATTCAATAGTATTTTAATACAATTTTCAATCAGTCAGTGTGTTATATATAAATTCCAATAATCGTACGAAATGTTTTATTCGGTGTACCTAGTTTTAATAGACTTCTAAAAACGGTTTTTGTAAAGAAATTAGGCTCTCAAAAGATATCTAAATCTTTGTACTGCTAATATTTGGCTCTTTTAACTAATGGGTAGACTCCAGATGTTTATGCAAAATAAAAAGCTTGTACATCAATTGTAAGACACAGTAACTAAATATTTTATATTCTTGATTAATAATTTTAATGTGATGAAAATAATATATTCATGCTCTCATTTTTAAAATATTTTCACTGTTTTAAATTGCACTTGTTCATTTTTGTTATAAATGCACAAAATCCGGAGTCTAGTAATGCGTCTGCCGATCACTGTCCTAGAACTTCTAGTTCCCGAGACATTAACAAAAACAGGATTTCCACGCGATATTTTGAGGGCTATTTTCACCACCTTTTCACTCTCCGGAGTTCGTCATAGACTCACGAATTACATAGACCAATAATTATATCAAGTCGGGCAATCACTAATTTATCAATATGTACTTTGATTATATAAATTTCTTTCAGGCGATTTTAAATAAAATAACATATATTTACGGGCTGTAAATGGACTCACAACATTTTCATAATTAGTCAATTGTGAAAATCATTTCATTTCAATTATGAAAAATTAATTATCACTTCAAATATATTTTGTAAAATTTTATTTATAAATAATAACAAGAAATAAAATAGGAGTAGTATTGATTATTTTGAACGTGAACTATATTTATATATTGTTAAACTTAACATAAGATATCGCTATTATTTATTTATGCTTCTCATGTGGCATTGTTTTGAAATATTCGTGATGCACGGAAGGTATATAAGGTATATAACTGATCTAAACTAGTGTTTCCCAATCTTTTTTGTGCCATGTCCCACCTAAGCCTTTCTAAAATTCTTTTGCCCCCTATGTAACATAGTACATAATCTTTAATATTCAAAAATTAAATCGTACATTGAGTTTCGTCTAGCAAGCTGAAAGATTTGCCTGAAGTCTGTTACGCGCGCCGAAGACCGCTCGTTAGTAACTGCTCGCTAATACACCGCAAATACAAAAGCAAAAAGAATTGCTATTGGCTGCGGGCCGTTAAGTTAGCGCTTTGTGTAATTCTTTGACGTCGAGGATTGTTCGGGGTGTAATTCATTCATTCCCGGCGTCCTCGGGGAAACAATCGTCCAGACATGTAAAAACCTATCAGTTAAAAAGGAGCAAACACACGCACGGTGTTTGCTGCGTTGTCTGTGGCGAGAAAGCACCGTTGGACTCTCGAAACGCTGGTATGCAATGGGTGAACATTACGCAAGTCTTATTATTGTAGGAATTAAGTCGTAACTAGAAATAACACGTCCGTAAACACAATAGTTTCACGTGTAAGTCCAATTATTTTGAATACAATTAATTAAATTGTCTCATTTAAATAACCGTTTCAGATCAAACACGTCGTTTCTATTCAGTATGTCGCACAGTGGGCCAGATAGTATAAGTAGGAGGAAAAAAGTCCGAAACTAAAGGTAAAAAAAGTAAAAATTCGTGAATATTTTATATATTATACATTCCCTTGAGACGTAAATTGACCTCTGGTATTAGTATTATCAACAATAAAACAAATGACGAAGTCAAATGCTGCGTTGTGTTGGTTTACGTTTCTCAAATGTTTGCTGCAAAATATTGAGTATCAGAATATGTGTTGTGATTTTTCAGTTATTATCAACGACTTTTATATTCGTAATAACATGAATTCAGTAGTTGAAAATAAATACAGAAGTACAGATTTATTTCAATTTGTGCGATTCAGATTATTTTTATGTTTCCGGAAATTTTGGCAGTCATAATGTTCTTTCTTGTAAGCTATTTCACATTCTGTAAAGTGTAAATTCTAAGTTACCAAATGTTACTAATTGAAACTATTTTTAGTCAACAGTAGCATTCTTATACATGATATAAATTCAAAACTTTTTTGCTTTTAGTTGCTATTTCATGAGAAATAATTTTTTTGGTAGATCGTAAACCTGTAATAACTCGGCTCGATATGATACTTCATCCGCAAAAATTAGGACTAATGCAATCCGCTTAAAATATCATCAAATTCTTGTGACTTATTTACAAATTTAGACTTTGTGTTTAAACCTTTACCACAGCTACAGTAAAATGTTTCAAATAAAAGTTTAACAGTATTCATACATGTATAAATTGCAATATGAAAAACATTGAAAAATTTTGTTTAACAGAAAAAAACAATGATACTTCGATTTTTTAAATATTACATTGTATTTTTGATTTGATAATATTGTAATTGGTGTTAAGACGAATTCACTGATGTATAATATTATGATTTGACAGTATTAATAACGTTGCAATAGTTTTGGCGCACTAAACTGGATGAATGGCCCACTGTGCGTCGAACCAGAATAGTGAATAACGCAAATTATAAAATATTAAGAACGCAAAATAAATCAATAAGTAACTAATATCAAATCGTCGCGTCGTTACAGTTACTATCGACGTGACATTCGACAGAATTTTCACCGCTCGGAGATAACTTTTCCCTACATTCTCTTATTTCGTGCGTGTTGAGTGTTCAAATAAATCCACACACTATGAAAATTTTCGACCGAGAAAGCATAATGTCCCCTTAATCGCGGATTACATTAGAATCGACTGATCGATTGTCGGGCGCTGGCGAAGTCATCTATCAGACGCGTCGTATAACTGTGAATAGATGATATGCTAAATGATGCCTGCATCGAGACGGATGGGAGCGCGTCACGTTATCACAACAAACGTTCGTGTTACAGAATCATTTGGAGCTGAAACTTCTGTTGGTTGTGCAACTCGATCAATTATATTTGTCCTACAAAAGCCAGCTGGAAGTGAGAGTTCTTCCAGCCTTCCATCGTTTCTAGGTATCGCGGCAGGCGGCAGCGTTGTTCTCGGATACTTGCATACTTTTATTTCGCTGTTACGCGTCGCGCTGGAATGCGTATCACTCACGTGAAATGTGAAAAGTCGACGGCCAATCATAGTCGCACGAATGTCAGCGACTCTTTTATTACGTATATTGCCAACACGTTTGTCAGGCTGCCAACCGTGCACGCCGAAACTGTTGGGACGGTTTAATAATAATTGTTACAGGAAAGTGTAATAATTATTCAGCTCCAAATGATTCTGTAACGCGAACGTTTGTTCCAAATCTGTCTTGATGCAGACATCATTTAGCATATCATCTATTCACAGTTATACGACGCTTCTGATAGATGATTATAATTACACTGTCCTATGCTGCCTGAACATAAGTTTACTCTAATTGTGTCCTAGAAAGAGTACCAGAAAGAGAATTGACTCCTGAAGTGATTTTGAGTACATTTCCCCTTTGCCAATTCGCGTTGAAACTCTTCGGGTAACGCCACTCTTAGAGGCCGGAGAAAGATGATTTTCAGGAATTTTTAAAATAAAAACCATACAAGGTATAGAATCAAGAACAAAAAATTATATTGAATATATTTTCAGGAAGGCTTGCAAATTTTTATAAACATTTTGTGTTCAAAATGACGGCTGCAGGTGCTGGCGAACAACATCTTTTTCTCGGAGGGTTATATGGTCAGAAAGGTTTTTCAGTAACGGATGGTCTTACAAGGAAAAATCGATGATTTTCTGATATTATATATCAAAATCTAGGAAACAATTTAGGGAAACTAAAAAATATTGTTAATTATTAATTTAGTGAATATTCAAAGAAGAGTGTCAAGAAAATAACGAAAAATTTGGCGTTAAAGTGTCCGTAAAAAATGAATTGTTTATAACGAAGTAATAAAAATTGCTAAGCAGAATTTCGTGAAATTCCGCGAAATATATGAAATATATTTAATAATATATTTAATAATATATTTTCTAGAATATATTTATTTCTACGCGGATGTTTTAATCAAAAGTGTACCCTGACTTGAAAAAGTTCAAGAACCACTAGCATAAATAAAATTAGTTTTGTCATTTTCATAAGAGATCATGTTCCAGTTACTTTTAAGGCTCGGTAGGTTTAGTGTTACAAAAGTTATCGTCGTCCACTGTAAGTACAGTACGTATACAAATAGTCCTGTTCATTTTTGCGTAACTCGGTACAGCACACGTGCACGTCAAACAAGGTTTAATGTACGCGGCTATTTGCAGTGTAATAAATCATTTGTTTAATTTAATAAACCGTACCGTGACCACGGTTGCTATTCCGGTTCATCAATACTTCATGCGTCGGCAATATCTGTTTCACGGGTCACATTATAATTCAGCAATTCACTGGACAAGGAACAACAAACGGGAATCGTTGCACAACCTCGGCTTATCGGGATATGTGTGATAGCTGGAGAATTGAAAGGATCGTTAATCGATATTTGAGAGTGAATGATTTGCAATTGAAAGGGGGACGGTATTTCCATCGATAACCCTGTCGTTCCTTTTTTGGCGAGAGGGTGCCAGTCGGCGGTCGGGCCGCGTCGAATAGGTCCGTGACTATGTACACGACTCTGCGAGGCATCTCGATTTTTCCGCGGCTCAAAACCCGGAGACAGTTCCTAACGGTAGAGAGAGCCGGGCTTTCATTCATAAAACGGCACTCGTGGACGCGACATTACTCTCGATCAGATTGGAAACCAGTTCTAGACACGCCCGTTTCGAAGTAATTCTGCATTAGTTTTACCGCGTTTCATACACAACTTCCTCGGGCCGCACTGCGCCGCGCGGCAGGATATCTATTACGTCAAACTATATTTCAAGACTCATTTCCTCGCATTCAACCCTCGCTTCATGTCCCCACGCCCTAATATGGATCAGGCTCCGGTGGTCATTCGACGGTCAGATTACTCGAGTAACTTTGCATCGAGGGGATTGACATGATGTGGCGCCCTCTTCGATCCTGACGAAGCCGACCTGTCCCGATAAACATCCTCCCCATTGTACGACAAATCCTCTTACCGCGACGTCGAATTATTTTACATTTGTCTGTTACCCGATGATCCTAAATGGTATTGATGATCTCGGCGCAAAGCTTCGATCAGAAATTAAATTGAAGCAATTTTGTTAGTTTGATTAAACTTTCTACGTTTCGATCCTAATATAGATCCTTTCCAAGAAAGAGGAAACAACTGCGTCTGTAAATTTTTAAAAAAGTTTTCAGTACATTAATATTCAAAATTCTTTTTTTGGTTCTGGAAAAGTTTTCGGGAAAACAAATTCGAGACAATTACAAATTAAAATCAGAAAATTCGGGCAAACTGCAAAAATCACAATTTTCGAAACGGTACAAGTAGCAGGTTGACATGTGTGGCTTCGTATCATTGGTTCCCAATTTGTTCGTCGTCGAGTAAAGCGTCGAATTTTTATTAAAGAATCGAAATTTATTGAAATTTCGACAGGACAACGTCTGTCGGGTCAGCTAGTGAAAAATAAAGATGTTCTACATTTATTGTGGGAAGTACGAATAAAATAAACATTGATTTCATCCCTTAATGACTTCGCTACATTTACAACATTCCAGCACTCTGAAATTTTTGATAGATAGATAGATGCATAACGATCCGCAGTCTAGCAATGATTAACTTGGCAAAAATTCAATACAGTATATCAAGCAGAAGTATAGTTACAGATTTTTGATCATGTCCAAGTGGACTGCCTGATAACGACACCAGGGGTAGGTAGGCAAGCTTGTTTATCAGTAATCGCTGACCTCCGGCTACACACAGTAGACTCGGTTACAAAATTACTAAATTGTGTTAAAAAATAAGAAATTACTATAATACCCACTGGTTTCGAATCGACCACCTTCATTCACCCTCTCATGTTCATCCGGGCTGAACACAACAATCGGGGATCTAGTTTTGCAAGGAAAATTAACATTCTCCCGCAGGACAATTGAACAATGTATATCTTAAAAATTTAACTTTCAGAGAGTTTGTTGTACACCTGAGATCATAATTTGTTTAGTTTCATTCCTGCACCAAATAACATCTCCAAAGTATCCTCAAACAAGAGGAATGAAATGGAAAATCAAACAATACATATGCTATGTATAGTGTGTTATAAAATTTGATGAAACAGAAGAGTACACAGTTTTTCAAACAATTCGTCCGGGAAGTGCGTGAAATTATGATTACAAGTTTCCATACGAAGACAATAAATTAGCTGTAGTTCGTCACTTTTTTGGGAGAGCCTAACGCAAATTGACACAATATACAAGGTGTGCCAAAAATGTCGAAAGGCATACGGTTCCATTTAAAGAAACAGAGTTGACCTTCCATCTCATTGACGCTTCCACCTATCAATAAAAACTAGTAACATCGGATGATCAACCCCTCGATACCAAATAAGTTTAGTCTCTTTTAAATGCCTCGCCTTTTATACATATGTTATATAAATTTGAAAAAGTTCAAGTGTTGTATCAGAAAAAAGATTCAGTTTGAAATGCACAACGTAAAAAAAGATTACATAGAATAAAAATGATCTGGGTTGAAAGAAATGTCGACTTGGAATTACAACTGCTTCGAGTCCAAAAGGTTAATAATTTTATTGAGCCAAAGATAATATGACATCACGAAATTTTTTTAAACTTTTTGCTCTTTCAAATTACTCGTTTTTGCCATAATGTATAACATCCGCTGTCTAGCGATGGATCAGCGTCCCGATGTAATTAAATAGTAGGTAATAGGTTTCGGTCACATTGTATCGCGACAAATTTAACGAGGTAAAATACGAGCGGAGTTTCGCAAAAATGTTTGCAGAAATTACGATAATGGGTTCGTTAAAACGTAGGATTACCCGTCGGGAAGTACGAGTATATAGCGGTGTCCAGTAACGTAATGATCGTTTTAAAAGAATAAATTCCCTCCACAAATCAATTTCCATTGGCCGTCGTCGTGGTCGCGTCCCTCGAATGTGGCGCATAAATGCAGCAATCATGTGGGAGGTATACGGTGATTATCTCGATTGCACCCTCAGCCGATTGAGCCGGAGTGAGCACTCGAATCTCGAAAAACACAATAATTCGGAAAACGAACAAAGGCATTTGATTTTGAAACGGCGCCTAATAATATACTATGTAATTCATTTAATCGTAAATAATTATAGAAGCACAGCGAATAAATTTGATCCTCGGAGCTTCACCGGCAGCTAAGGTGTCGGACGTGCGGACGGAACCTTATACTTAAAGCTTGTTGCATGCGCAATTTGAAGTTCGATCGTCGATATCATGCCGTTATTACACACCGTTCAAAATATTTCGCTGGTATTGCGAGAAGGTATACATCATTCGGCTTATCTATTCTTCTTTTTCCGCGCATTACGTTTGAATATCTGCATAAAATATTTTAAATAATTCAAGACGCCGCGCATGGACGGACACACTGCCGCTTCGACTTGTTATCATAGTGGGTTCTTGAACTTTTCATGGAGTATAATGTTGCTTTAAAGAGCTCGCATTAGCGTATAGTTGCAGATTATTCCACAGGTGATGTCATATTTTCACGCTGACCATTAACCCTTGGTGACTCAGAGTCACTACTAAAAATTGCTGTACCATTATTGAAAATATTGTTTACATTATTGAATATACAGGCTGTTTCAAAATTGAACATCCGAAAATGGGGGGTTCCTGAGATCATCTGAAGCGACATTTTCCTTTGCGAAAACAACGTCCGCGACTTTGTTAAGGAGTTATTAACGAAAAACAGGGACCAATCGGAGCGCGACATAGACGCGTGTTGGCACAGTTGACCCGGCGCGGCGCACAGTGGGACCTTTTGCCCAAATCGTGGACAAAATCAAAGAACTTTCGATAAAAATGAGATATAGCGATGAAATTTTTAAAAAATTAAAGCTGAAACTTCACAGAATATGGGAAAAATAGGGAGATTATGGTACGAATGTTTTTTAACCTCGAAAAAAATTCGTCAAAGTTGCGTAATTTCGAGAAAATTGTGGTTTTTTCAATAGCACACTCAGAAATTTTTTTTTAACATGCTATATATCATTTCCTGTAGATTTTTTCACGCTGAAAATCGAATTATAGTTAAACAGTTAAACTTTTATTTTTTCAAGGTTAAAAACATTCGTACCATAATCTCCCTAGTTTTCCAATATTCTGCAAAGTTTCAGCTTTAATTTTTAAAAAATTTTATCGCTCTATCTCATTTCTATCGAAAGTTCTTTGATTTTGTCCACGACTTGGGCAAAAGGTCCCACTGTGTGGCGTGCCAACTATCAACTGATCCGCGTTTTTCGTTAATAACTCCTTAACAAAGCCGAGGATGTCATTTTTGCAAAGGAAAATGTCGCTTCAAATAATCTCTGGAAGAAATTTTATATCTAATCTTAGTATGTAATCGATCACTATACATTTAAATATTGTATGGGGTATTACATCAATTTCATATTTATACAAAGAAAAAACGTTATATAGAATGGAAAATAATATAGAATGGAAAGTACCTCCGAATGCAAAGGGTTCATAGGTTTTTGACCCTTTGCATCGAGAACTTTGCTTGATACTGATTTTCAGGTGACACTTTAAGGTTTCCAGTTCACTGATTTACTAGGAGTAATTTCAATTACGATGAAAGAAAGAATCAAGAACAAGTCGTATTGATCCAGTAATGCTAGTATTATACAAATTCCAAATGTGTAAACCTAACGATTTTCCTGTAATACATTATACTTTCTGAGGCAGAGTTTTGTTGCTTAATCTGTGTGTTCGTGAATGTTCTTCGAATGTATATCATCCGCGATGCGAATTATGTACTTGCGGTGTACCTGGTTGCATCGACGATAATACGAGTCCTATGATCGATGATGGTTCATTTGTACATATAAATCACCAGTCATCTGTTCGGTGTACAATACATTAGTTATCATTTAACTGGACATCTTGATCTCTATAACTGTTTCAACCGAACAACAGGGTGAAAGTTCAGCGGCAACATGTCTTACTCATTAGGGGTTCGCAGATTTCGTAAAAATGGTGGCCCGTTATCGTGCGGTTTTCCGCGTATTTTCGTAAAAGTATCGTTAATACACCGGCTCGTGGGCGTGTAAACACGCGGCACTGTATAAAAGCGCATGTAAATGATTTATCTTGATCCTCGCCCACGCTTTTGACTCCGACCTCCAGAATTATCCCGCGGTACGTTTCATTCGTCTCTCCTTTCCCATTTTATTCCGGTTCGTTCGCTCTTCTATTTTCTCCCCTCTTTTATCTTCATTCGTATGCATTATTCCCCGACCATACCGACGATACATTGTACCAAATGAGAATTACTCTGTCCTTGGTCAAGAAAACACACGAGATATTAGATAAGCAATTTCTTCTTTTGCGTGCACCGACACGCGAAATTGAGCCAAGGATTGTTATCTACCACGTGCAGAGTCCTTGAGTGGTTCCATCTGCCTTTGTTGACCCTCGGGAAGCCGCACTTATGACGGAAACGGCCAATACTGGGTCGTTTCTGACCCCTACCGAACGAGGATTTTAAAAAGTGACCAAATTTTCGGTAGCTTACGCTGCCGCTCAAAAGTATGTGGACACTTATCGTCTTCATGAGATTTGTGATACATATACATACCCTGTATATTTTTATTATCAAACCATAGTTGTTGCTAAAGTAATATATATTTGTAATATATTCTAATAATGCCAAAATAAACAATTTAATAATTATTCAGTTTCTTAAATAAATACAAGACAAACTATGGAATCATATAGATAGCAAGTCCGGAAATAATGTCCCAAATCTGAAAAACATTTGTGGGCCAACTTAGAATCTGATTGATACTGAAATAATGAAAAAGTTAATAGCAAGGATGTCATGATTAGTAAACGCAGTGGATATGTGGATGAAAATAAGATATCATTATTTTTTATCATTATCGGTGAGATATTTATTATTTTAATATATATTTATTATTTATTAGATTATTATTAAAATATGGACCGTTCATTTTGAAGTGTTGTAAGGTGATTTCTTAAAAAAGCGAGATATCACATAATTTGAGATTAATATAGAGTAAACTTTTTTCATTTATAACTAGTTAATATTTAATATGTTAAAAAATGCCAATGCTTTTTTCAATAAAAATTGACCAATAGAAGGTGTCAATCTTCGGATTCTAAGAAAATGTAGACCCACCATTACTTGTCGGCTAAACGATAGGAAAGTTGTACGCAAATTAACTGAAGAATACGCGTAGAATGTAAAATTGAGAATTGTTAACTTGAAGTAGTTATTGTTTCGTAAATAATGCAAGAAAAGAGAGAAACAAAAGTTGATATTTATATTGTGTGTATATCAAATTTTAAAATCGGACATTGCATATGCAACAACTTAATACAAATGCTATTGTCAATGAAAAATAGAATTTTATTTAGTAACATTTTCTTAAAAGTTGTCTATCAAAATTGAAAATTGCATAAACATCCATACTTCATTTTGAAATCGTTCAGATATATTTGTAGTCATTTTAACACGTATAAGTTCCCTCATAAAAACGAAAAAATTGATTTTATTCTGACTTTGTGCGGCTCCTATTGCAATGCATATTCCAATAAAGATATCTACACCATCATTTCTCATGAAATCATTTTCATCACATTAATAATTGTAAAATAATTCTGAAACCGGTCATTTTGATCGGTGGCGGTAGGTCTATAGCGTTAAGATCACGAAGAAATCACACATGGAACTGTATCACAAATGTCTTTCCTATGCGTCGTAAAAGGCTGTCGATCGTCTGCATCGGGTGCATTGTCTGTATCCTCTGCGCTGGCAGACTTTTCGTGCTGTCTTTGACCTTAATACCGAGAGGTACCGAGGCCAAAGACCTTGCCATTGAATTCGGCTGTAATCGAAGTTGACGTCACCGTGTACCCGGTTCGGTAAGGAGCATCGATGTAAATGACTTTCACGAATATTGCCTGCGACATTTTGCTAAGACGAGAGCGGCGCGGCGCGGCGTGCACACGGCGCATTCTGCGTTCCGGCTTCGTGATCTCGGTGAACAAACGCGATTGCGATTGTGTCCTTCGTTTAGAGGAGATATTGGCATCGGCGGACCATGAACGAGCCTCGTCCAGGTCCGCTTCAACGCACCCCCTAACCGAAAGCATTATTCCCTCGAAGAGGTTCCTCGTTGATTCGCTTCGACAAATGATCGCCTTGCACGAAGCTATAGAATAATTTGACTGGCTACGCCCTCGGATACGCGAGCAGATCTGACGGAGAAAGTTCTCTCGATTTTCGCCTTAATTCGCCTTCGTGTTATTATTGACTCAATTGCACCGGTAATCTTCTATAATCTATAACGGCGCGTGACTTCAACATCTCACACGCACATAGGGTGAGGTGGGATGAAAGAGAAGTGTGAAACGTTCTCAAATAAATTGTTTAGTCCTTAGAACTCGAGTGGCGCCTCTGAGGCATCACTACAAATTGCTGTGCTATTATTTAAAACATTGTTTACATTATTAAATATAATAGGAATTAATTTAACAGTGCAAGGTTCGACCAGTGTCTACAACAATTCTAGGTAGTCTTACTGATGAGTCCTCTAGCGGGTCTAGAACGAAACACCACCTTTCTTTTCCCGGGAACTATTAAACATTTTTAATAGCTAACGTGGTTCTTGAACCGGATGATTCATACCCGAGAAACCAGCGTTTAGTATTCCTACAATATAGCTATTTGTTGTGTAGAAAAATGATCGAACCTTGCGCCGAGAATAAAATTCATAATATCTGAAAGATAAATTACGATCGATAAACTAATTAATTATTTGCTAGAATTGTTGTAGAAACTGATCGAACCTTGCGCTGCTAAATTAATTCCTATTATCTTAATATGTCGATCGAGATAAAAATTATTTATTATTAAATATGTCGGTATCTAACCAATTACTAAACAATTAAGTATTATTTAAATTTAGTAAATCATAGAGAATGGAAATATTCTAGGTCAGAAGAAACGTTCGATTTTCGAGTTATAATGTCTCCGACAGCAAAGTGTTAATTATATAATAATATTAGCATACTTCCCGTTGAAAAATCAACGGTTGGCTTATCTCTGGAAGTATGCCACTATTTTAGACTATGGGCTACGTGCAATGACACATTTGAGCCGTGTATTTTGAAAGCGACCTAAGTCCATTTATATTTAATTGAAATATACTTAAGAGTTCGCGTTTCAATAATATTAAAAAGAAATTAGTATAGGATGACTCACAAAGTGCTTTAAAGTCCAAGAATATCATTTCGAACATTTAATAAAATGTAGTATGTGATAATATTATAATTTTCTTTTTTTACCACGTTTTTATTAGCTCGCTTTCTTGTTTGTCTGTCTGTTTGTTCAGTTCTTAGAACTGGATGACAATGCATTATTCAAAAAAAAATTTTTTTAAATTCTTACCGTTTCGGAGAAAATAACAATTAAATATTTACCTTTTCATCCCCCCGCGAACTACGACATCGTGTTCAGCGATCCCCACTTCGTTCGACAACCCCCTCTATTTTACTATGCGTGCGCACTCTGACTCGTCCCCACTTCACGGACCCATTTCGCCCCGACGCGCGAACCATCGGTAGTGTAGTACATCATGGCGCGACGATCGTGACCGGTAGTGCATCATCGCTTTGTTTATCAAGTGAAATTTACAGTAAGCTTTGTGAGTATATAAAGTATTAATAAAGAGTGATAGAAGTATTAACACAAGACTAAAAAGCAGAAAATAA
>CM052340.1:3739967-3792772 GCA_028455595.1 Lasioglossum vierecki | reverse complement strand
AGATTTAAAACGAAAAACGTGGGGCGCATACGATAGATAATTGATGCATTTTGCGCCCCACGTTTTTCGTTTTAAATCTCACAAGTATTTTCACAGCTATTATGGCACTAAAAAAAATTATTTTATACTTTTTAGTCCGTTTTTAAAAACGTGTATTTTTAAAAATTTATTTTTATTTAAATAATTATTTCATTTTAATCTACAACAAATTGTTCATGACTAATAAAAAGTAAATGCTTTCGATTTTAATGCGAAGGATCACAATAATAAAAAATCAATAATATTTCCATTTAAAAAAATGTTGGAGCCGCCTCTGTTTGCTCCCAAAAGTTCAATGCATACGAACATATTAAGCCCTTTTTAACTATTCAATATTTAAAAAAATGAAATCGATACCTTCATTAGATTCCAAGAAAACAGCTTGTAATACTTTATCTGGCATACCCTGTATATGGTCTAAGGATTGTACGGTATTTGTGTAACGCACACTTCGATTTGTAAGAAAATGGTACTTTCGCATGGTCGTAAGGTACTGTTGAACGATTCAATATGGCCCATTACGGGGAGATGAATCGCGTTGTCTCGTATAAGTGAAAAACAAAGGCGCCTCAAATGACACAGTTAGACGGAGTTGTTCTTTACGACTTACCTGGTCCGTCCCCGCGATGAACCATATTTTATTGCCACCGCTGCACCGTGTCTCGCAACGCGCCGTTTTCATTGTGATAGAGCAAAACGCGGCGATGATATAATGCACAATAGAAGACGGCTGGGGGATAGCGTATGTCGCGCACAATAGTGTTTATATTTATACTCTTCCAGTATTTTGAGTTACGGCCAAATGGCGTGTAACAAGTATGGTACCGTGTTTTGCCTTGCGCACACCGACGACAATCAAAATTTCGCGTGCGCTCCTTCTCATGGAGACGGCTGCGCATGATTTATATGATAGAATGAAAATTTACGGTGTATCATTGCAAGATGTATCACTAATTAGTGTGCCTAGACTTTCTCCCCAGGTACTGGAGCTAGGTATACGAATTTATTTAGGCGCGAGTGTTATGCTCCGTCGTTAATCTCTGAAACGTTCGAGCAATGTCGCAATCTTGTAACAGGTCGTACAAGTCGGAATTAAGTAGTCCAAATATATTTCTGAAACACTTGGCGTTGGGGCATATGTGACCAGTTGCTCGAATTAATATTCGGACTCTATAACTTTTTTAATATTGTACTATACGATTTGAACTTTTTTGGGGATGCTATAGCAATTAGTCTGCTATAGGATGTGAGAAGATATTTTTTTTTAATTACAATTGATCGGAATTGTAGAAAAAATACTAAAAGTGGACCTACATTGAAAATTTAAAAAATACTATTTGTAGATTTGTGTCAATTAAATATATTCTGAAAATCACTTAAAAGCTCTTGTGAAAGCATGTTATATATGATAAAAACGGCGACGAATCGTGGTTCACCTTGTATGCCCAAAGAAATAAATTTGTTGTATAATTCTTCATCTTTACAATCTCAATTATCGTAAATTAAAAATACTAGAACCCGTGATTTGACGATTTTGTGGTTTCTGAAAATCACCGACAAAGTGTTAGATAAAGAAAAGATTAAAATCCACGAGGTGTGAGAGTGTTACAAAAGTCCCTGTTACGATCAACTTTGTCTTCTCCATTCTTGTATTATTAAATAAATTCTTTTTGATTTCTTGCGACCTTTGTATGCACTAATGTGACGCTCCACGTGTCTGAAGTGTAGGTATGCGTAAAGGTATGCTCGCCACAAAACACACAGGGACTGTTGTAGTTTTCAAATTAATCTGAACGAGGAACACTGAAAGGATCGTAAGGATCTTTCAACGAAACACAGTCCGGTGTCTATTAAATCTACTGATCCTAACACAGAGCGCGTCGAACAGCTTTCAATTATATTTTATTAGAGGTGAGGATTAAAGCTGCTATATTTCGAGATTTAGGCGCGGCCAATCACATTTACCAGGCTCTTTTTGTAACTGCAACCGCTGATCGGTAACCTATTCCTTGTAGCTGGGCCCATTGTGTTCAGTTTTCGACGGTGCCACGGTTAAAGTAGTCATGTACGCTGATTGTAATCTTCTTACATCGTGATTTAAGTGCTATGAGACGCGGATGAACGAGGACCAACGTCGTTAGTTATTCCCTTCCAGCTTCGTCGCCTTTGTCGCCGTGTAAAGGCAGACTTAGGCCATATGAGAGAAAGGCTGTCGCGTCGCCAATCTTTTCGAGTCGATTTTTATGGTAATACGCGCACTTAGCATGCGCCGTTGCATTCGATCTCGGTATCAGATTCTCTAAATGGCCATTCGATATTTTCAGACGGGGATGGACTTACTTTTTTCTCGCAGAATTTTATATTTCGTTAGCTGCAGATAGTGGTCACTAGACTGCGGATCTTATGCATTTATGACGAAAATGAGTAAGCACAATTTAAAGCGATGTACATATTAAAAAGATTTAAAGACATCAGCGTATTGGTTTCAGCTTAATCAGATAATTAAAACAAGAAAGAAATTTTTATTTTACTCTTATGTCTTGCAATCAATGCAAACATTTTTTATTTTGTATATTCTGCTGTAGTTTTTCTCTCAATGCAACAGTTTCATCCTCGATTAGGAGTATCATTTTATCGTTACATAGCCAGAATATTTTGGGAACAAAAATAAATTATTTTGCATTTTTTAAATTGACCAATGTATATTTTGAGTTAGTTTATCTTGGATTAATGCAACAGTTTCACCCTCTATTATCGTAATCGTTTTCTTCTTGGATAACCAAGAGAATTCTTTTGTTCCAAAAATAAATTATTTTACGCGATGCAAATTATTTTGCATTCTTAAATTGATAAATGAATCTTTTTTTTCTGAATCCCTTTTAAGAAGAGTGCACCTACATGCATGTTTATATTAGGAGGAAAGAATAGGATGCTTTATTATCCTTTTAATTTTGCATCTGATCTAATAAAATAGTTGGAAAATTGCTAATTATTTACAATAGGGCATTGCTCACCGATTTCAATAACCTTGAAATATGTTGCCTTATGCATGGTGTTTCCTTAGTGGTGGCACAATCGATAAGGGGGTGATACTACATGAAAACGTATAATGAAATCTTTTGATGTGAGACTTTGTTTTATACGTAAGTACGTGCTTTAGTAATATATGTAGAAAGTAGAATTGGTTGATCACAGTCAGAGGTGTCAGACGTTTCCTATGTAATAGCACGTGTATTCGCTGCATTTTCAAACTCGATTTTCTGGAAAACGAGTTGCCAAACGAAAAAATGTTATTCTTTTTATTCGACTTATTTTTTCATGTAGTATCTCCTCCTATTCGCTTGTACCACCAGTTACGAAACACTCTGTATACTCTATACATTAGTTTATTAAATTGATATAAATATTTCTCTCAGTCACTATACACCCTTTTTGTAACAGTGAAGAATTGACTTTAATTTTTCGGTGACAAGTTTGAATATTTAAATTATATATGTACTTAAAGAAGATTTTCACTAACTTTTCTCGTTTGTCTGGAGTTTCATTCAAGATTATCTAAAAGTGTCGTGGATTAATACAGAAGAGAAACGCTTGGATGCACCCGGCTTAATTAATTGGTTCATTAGTTATTTCTGGCTACTTCCTCATTCCTGGGTATTTTAATGCGAAATGGTTTCCAAGATAAAATTATAACTGCGACATATTTAATGGCTTTATAATAAACTGTTTTAATATCGAAGATTGCATGATTATCTGATCATCTAGAATCTACGCCTAGGCTGATAAAATTGATAGAGGATCAATAAAATGAATATAACATTCATGTGTATCTACGCATACTTCCTGTTAATCTAACTGAGGAACGAAAATTGACGAAACGCGAGAAATTGTATAGAAGAAGAGAGAGTAAGAAATGTTTAATATCTAACTCTTATAATTATATATCGTTGTGCATTATAAGTATTGTCTAAAAAATATAGAAAATATCTTTGTTTTGGCAAATCAATTATACGTAGTTTTTTATTAGTGAATTTTCTCTAATTCTTTTCCAGAAATTTTTCCTATAATTTTCTAGTCTAATTAATAATTCTTATTGTGCTGAAGTTTTAATTTTGCATAATAGTTTCTGAAAAACATGCAACGTATATTATTAATATTTTGTACAAAATTCTATATTTTTCTCGTCCACAATTTGGGTTTTAATCTACCTTTGATAAAGGATAAGATAAAGGGTAAGAAGAAAAATGAACTATTGAACTATTAATAGTTATACCACGATTAACCTTATACATAAGTACATACAATATTATTTCAAACGTAAAATTTTTGGATAATATGTTATTGGTATATTGTAGTATGTTGCTTTACGTTTCATTCTTGAGAAAAGGAAAGTGACATATTTATTTCATACACGATCAGATTTAGACATTTCAGATAAATTACAATAAAAATGTTCTACTTATATAAGATTATAATATATTAGAATAATTACTCGCAACCATAACTCAACTTCAGTTCAAAGAGATAGTACATAGAGAGCATCGAGGTTAAAGGTACAACGAGTAATTTATATAAGTGGCAACCTGCCCGCAGTTTAATTTTGGCTCGGGTTGAACTTCCTTTACATATTATGTATAAAGGCCTATTTATTTGGCCAATTGAAGAGGTTACAGTAATTAAAGGCGATTCTAAATTCTTACTTAGTAATCATTGTTCTCTAGCTAGCAAATATCTCAATAGAACTTTTCAATTGTTTCAGTGAGATTAGGCTGCTGCTTATATTGTGTCTCCTAAGGATAAAGGTTTTTTTTTAAACAACTACCGTAGTAGACGATTAATTCATAAATTATAGATTTAAAATAGAAAATACTTTTTGCGGCGACGGTATTTATTTTTACATGAATATTATCTTTATAAATAATGAGTTTTACCATTGCATTTGCATATGATACACATTGAAAAGAAGTAATTATAGTGAAAGACAAAAAGTAGTATTTTTAGTAGTATATTTAGGAGGTGCAGTGTTTCGACTTGCAAAGAGCTCTATTGCATGTGAATCACTCGTAGATAAACTGTTTTTATAAAGGTAGCAGTGGACAAAACCTACGCAGCAATCCTCTATTGTATAAAAATCAAATTAATGTCCTGGAATTGTTGTTAACGAAGAGAATCAAAGTTTCCTGGAAGTATTTGAACGAAAGTTCATAGATCGTAGATCATCGGTGACATTATTTGATGTTATGTAATCATTGGTTACTGTCTAGACCAGCAGCATTCGCAATTGAACGGTGTTTAAAATAGTTGAATGTTTGTCTATCATCTATGCAATGGTATCTATGCGTTGCCATTCCTATTGACCAGTCGAGGTTATTAAACTTGGTGGTATAAGAAGTCGCGTGAAGCAATAACCCTAACCTATTGAATCGTTTAGCAGTCATGAACGAAAGTTCAATCCTTGACTTTCTTCTATCAAATTGTCTATATTTTCTTGTTCAATGAATATCGTCATTGTTTTTACTATGTTCTCAATACTGACAATTTGGAAATTACATTCGTTGAATTGCTTAGCAATCGTAAACAAAAAATGTATCCTTCATTTTCATTTATAAATTATTTATCGTGTGATAAAGATCACAGTATATTTTTCGATAAAATATATTTTCAATAATACCACTTTTAAATTATGGTTTCTATCTTGAATGTCTATTGGCTCAAGTAAAACTACTTATATAGTCGCATTTTAATGTATTAGGTTGGCGAGAAAGTAATTTCGGTATTTTAAGGTAAAACAGGAACCCCAATTTTTTTTATTCACACAATGAACTTTAACATATTTTCCATTGTGTTTGATGACTTTTTACCATCATTCTGGTAGCTTTACAATTCCGCGCTCATAAAACTTCTGGTCCTAATCACATACACATCATTTCACCTTGTGGGGTTTCAGAGGTCCTAGCTTTAAATGTTTTAAAAGAATTTTTATATGAATAAAATTAAATCTGTTTGTTTACTTGATCCCAAATTTATTAAAAACGAGGCTATATTTATAAAATTGATTTGCCGGGGTTTAAGACACCCCACCTTATTATTTTAGTGTATTATTAGACCTTACATTTTCGTAGGGTTAAAGTACCGAATCTAGTTTCTTGCCAATTCAATAGTTTGGTAACGAAAATGATTTTTTCACATGAATAGGTTAACACTTTCTTGTAAAGAATATCAAGATGCATTAAGTGGTGCAATAAAATATGTATGTTTCCATTTAAAACAAAAAGTTAGTGACCTTCATATGTTCTCTATGCGTTCACCTACAACCCGCATATGGATTGAATGAACCCACGTATGAAATAAGTACCACATAACGGCAGGGTATTAGTTGGAAACTTTCACAATTGATAATCGATAATAGTAACTGGCGCAACGAGCCGGTTTATCGCTGTCGCAAAGTGTACTTAAACGTGGAAAACAATCGCCGATAAAAATATTTCATTTACATAGACACAAGTAAAAACTAAGCAAAGGGCACACTTTCACCGTGACCTAACTCATCCACTCGTGCAAACATCACCCAATCGACACAGGTAACCACGGATAAGATTCTTGTATCGTCGGTGTACAAGCGTAATCGAAAAGAATAGTTCTTCCTGGACAGAAAATCGAAAATTTACTATACCTTTTGCAACTATTACAATTTCAGAACATTTACCCACTAAAAAATAACTGGAAATAAAAAATAGCTTCATCCATATGTAAGGAGGCTTGACACGTTAAGATCCTTTGCTCGCTCGTAGGAAACTGTTTATTTTTACAAAATACTCAGGATAATATAGATTTGTTAAAAAAATGCTAACGTTAATTATGTTAACAAAACAAAACAAAATGTTAACATAAATCAATAACAGGTAAACATATGAGTAAAACAATCAGTCATCGATACGGTGGTATAAACATTCTTACATAAGACGTCACATAGGACGTCTTTTCATGTTAAGGTTATATTCGGATGTCCGTTTCATGTTAAGGTTACGTGCGGAGGTTCTGAGTTGATCTCGGACAACCCTAGCATGTTCGCAATACCCAATCCTTTGCACTATGTACCACGCCTAATTTAACTCGAAAACGAAACATTTCTTCCGACTTATACTTTCAATTTCCTATCAAATTGAATGGAGACGAAATTGGTATAATTCCTCACACAATACCCAAATGTTTAGTAATTGATTTGATTAGATTATTCAGTAATCTAACCAAAAGTTTGAATAATGATACAGAATTTTTTAGAGGCGGCTCTCTGAATCACCACACGAGTACTAAGGGCTACATTTCGTAGGGGTTAGGAACGTTCATTTCTTAAGTTTTATGGATGTCCATAGAACTTAAATTTTGTACGTTCTAGAAACATCAATTTCTTAAGTCTTATTGATGCCCATAGAACTTAAATTTTGTACGTTCCAGAAACATCAATTTCTTAAGTCTTATGGATGCCCATAGAACTTAAATTTTGTACATTCTAGGAACGCTAATCTCGAACATCTGAAAGACAACCCTTATCTTGAAATGTTTAACGGCTGAGTACTTTTACATTTATATAGGGTGGTTCGATCATTTTGACCACCTTGAATATTCTGGTTATTTCTAACAAAAATGTTTATATGAATTGGAGATTTCAAGGTCACCTTGATTTCTTTAAATGGCAAGATCTACCTTTTGTATTATGAACCGATAGACCATCAAGTTTCGCATAAAAATCTGTTCACCTCCATGTATTTGTAAAACATATGAAAAGGGATGTTCCGAGAACATACATGTTTTGTTAGAAATAACGAGAATATTCAAAGTGGTCAAAATGATTGAACCACCATGTATAAAGGTAAAAGTATTCTGCCGTTAAACATTTCAAGATAAGGATTGTCTTTCAGAGAGAATATCCAAGGTTCAACATGATCGAACCACCCTGTATAAATGTAAAAGTATTCAACGTTAAACATTTCAAGATAAGGGTTGTCTTTCGCGCACTATTTGGAATAGGTAACACGGAATTTTCAATTGCCTGGAAAAGAGAGTATTCATGACGAAAGTAATCTATTTCACGTGTTTCTATTTTTCTGTGCAGTTTTTCCTCTAGTTTTAAGTAGCAGAATGAAACTCGTTCTAGGAAATGCACATTTTTACAATTTCTCGACCGTATCGGCAGCTTGGCGTAAATTACACCTGAGCCTATGTCATCCTAGACAAGTTGACCGGAAAAAATAACCCACACAGGCCCGCTGGTTACCGCAGATAACGCGGGCACGAGTAATAGTAAATAGGTCAGTCACCTTCGTAGATACACTGGTTGTTATATAAATCTGATGTCTCTAACGCAACACCATAAACAGCCATATCGTCGCGGGTAGCTAAAACGGTTTGCGATAAAGTACACAGATACGGTTTTGCTTCGACGACGTTTTTCACAAAATTGAATTATGCTCGATTATATCTGCAATCGGATTTGGTTGGTTGATCCTGCAAATGTTCGCTACGTAGCCATTTGGCAAAGTAGTTTTTCCTAAAACTTTCCACTTTATTTAGCTTATTATATGATTCGTTTATTTCAAAAGTGGATCAAGTCCATTTTCGAGAATAATCAAGCTAGCAATTTTAATATTTACATTTCAACGTTATCTTTTCATTCTGAAGCAAATTGTAACCAATATATTTAAAATCAAAAAGATTTTATATAAAAAGGAAATTAGCTGGTTAGTTAATAGAATGATACAATTTTTTATTTTGAAAGTGGCCTAAGTCCTTTTGTCAGTTGTTTAATGTTCAGGTGGTAGCCTCCAGCAGTCGTCTAGATCTCCAGCCTCCAGTAGAATGATAAAGTAACTTTAACGTGGTTAAAAATTGTCTAAACTGTTGAACATAATAGAGAAATAAAAACGGCGTCGTAGAAATGTCATAAAAAGAAAAATAATTTACTGTTTATCCCCCAAGATTATTATAATGTTATTAAGAAGGATCGAAAAGGTAATAAATTTATTTTAAATGAAATGCAACAAGAGGATTTCATGTCAACAAGATTTTTGAAGGATGGAATGTTTAAAAGGATAATAAATTCTAACAAAGAAACAATAAATTGATTAAAAATATGCTGGGTGCACTGTTTGAAAAATTAATCATATAGAATTTTCTATAGGATATCAATGGATGAGAATACAGAGTTTAAAATACTGAATTTATTACTATACGTCGGGGTAGACCAAGAAAATTCGAAAATATTGTATTCACACCATTATTTTTGAGACCACCGACTCTGGAGGTTCACCATTTTGTGAATTTTTTCTGGAACAAAATGTAACTGTAGTCTATACTATTTCTAAGGATATTTCTTTTTTTTCAAACATTCCAGTAAGCCGCAATCGTGCACGCCAGCAGATCAAAATTTTTTAAATGACTTCAAAATAGAATCAAAAATAAAAAATCATTTACAAAATTGTATAAAAAATTTTTCTTGTATTTGAAGACTTAAGATATATGATTGCGGACTCAAAAAATGTTATTTCATGACTCGATCAGTTCCATAAAATTATTGAAACTTTTAATCGAGAAAGTGTAATGTCCTCTTAAATGAATAACAGTTCGGAACAACAGATAACCTGATACATGTTCGTTCGACCTTCAAAAACACGTTGACACAAATGTGCGCAGACCGTGTCGTTCGGTTTCGAGATTTAGTTTGCAGATGCATAAATGTAACTCGTCGGTTGGTACGATCCCCCCTCTCCTCACAATTATTTGCATGCGAATCCGAGTTTAACATATAGGATCCCATTGAGCAACTCTTTTTTCAATCACCGATGATATCCACCACGTGAACTTCTTCGAGATGCGAAGATCACGTTTTTATAGCGACCAGTGTTTTGCACAGACGAGGATTTCTTTCGTAACTAATGTGGTCACGAGACTTCTGTGGAAACCGGACCCAACGTGTACGCGCGTACGCAAGGTCAGATCTTTTACTTTCCCGACTGGTTTGTTATCACTGACGCGTCAAAGGACCGGTAATCTGTGACGGTTACTAGGTGCTTTTCAATTAATTGGATCTGAAAATTGCAGAATCCTATCGCCTCTGCAGAACTATCTCACTTTAATTAAACAATAAAATTCATCGGTTTATCTGAGGCATGGATGGTACTTCCTCTCCTTTGCATTCCAAACTTTCGACTTCGTTTTACTTTGCGTAAATTATTTCACTGCGGAAGTTTATGCCAATCCATAGTTTTATAAGAAGTACAGTGACTCGAATTAATATTTGGACGCTCTAAAAAAATGATAACATTTTTAATATTGTACTATTCGATTTGAACTTTTTTAAGAAACTGCAATTGATCGGAATTGTAGAAAGAATACTAAAAGTTTCATTTTACAACTTTTTTGGGTGGGCCTATATTACAAATTTACAAAATGCATTTTGTAGATCTGTGTCAATTAATCATATTTTGAAAATTTCGTCAAAATCGGTCGACGCTGCAATGAGCTACGAATGTTCAAAGATGGTAAAAATTTCAGATTTTCACAATTTCGGCCTCTAACTGTAATAAATCTATGAATTCTTACATCTTTCAATGATTCTCTTTCTTACCGCATTAGCAATTTTCACAGTATATGTAATTGTCATACAGAACTTATTTTCTAAGTTTTTTTTAGTATAAAAAGGACCACAAATATGGCAGTAACCTTTACTTTTTAAAAAATAGAAACATATTTTTCTATGCACTATTCGATGCAGCGCTCATTATTCTCAATAAAAAAGTATTATCCTATAAAAATCTATAAAAGTGATTAATTTAAAAGATATTTCAAATTTAATTACATGATGTCATGATCTGCAAAAACTCTAACAACATTTGAAAAACGAAACAGATCAAAATTTGTTCAAATGAACGACTGCAATAAATGTGGATTGAATGATGTTGACTCAAAGGATTTTCCCTAAATTTTGTTTAAATTACTATAATTCTTAATTTTAATTTTTTCTGCCGTAAAAGCTTCCCTAAGAGTACTTAAAAAGCAAAAAATAACTTCCAAACATTTTTAGACTCAATAATAACAGAGCAGGAGAGTTATATCTCTGTCTCTATTTTTGCTTCTTCTTCTTCTCGCTCTTTAATTAATGGGCCCGTTAGTAAATGATTATTTGTCGCGTCATAAAGTTAAAAGTAATTCTGCTTTATGTGATTTTACACCACTTTGCTGAGTACTTAAATCATATGGTTCAATGTCAGAATGAAAAAAAGATTTGATTTGTTTATACAGACTGTACGTATCTTCGTATAAATAATCTGATAACCTTCGAACACATTGTTCCACATCGTAATGTAATAAACGTATTATATATACATATAATGATAACCTATGGTGCATAAATCGTAACACGAATAACTCAAGATCCGAGAGATATACTATCGCGCACGTAGAATTTAATAGATATGTTATTACTAGTCGGGGAATTATCAGTTTCCATTCCTTTAATTTCGGTTAATCTCCATTCCGAATACATTGTTTCATATCGTAATGCAATAAAAATATGGTGTACATAATGATAACGTTTGATGCATGAAACGCGTAATATGAATAACTTAGTTGAGAGATCTACTATCGCTCACGTAGAACTTAATAGATGTGTTGTTACTCGTCAGGAAATGATCAGTTTCCATTACTTCGAATTAAAGTAATTTTCATTCGAGATAACACCAGTTATTGATCGAACAGTAGTGACTATAAAAGGGAATAAAAAGCTATCAAAATTTCAAATATTTTTCCACTAAACGTAGAATGCAACAACAATTCGAAATTGCTTTTTGTTTAATATTTATTCTATTTAAATTATTCCACAGTTACAGTAACCTCTATCAAAATAACGATACTTCATATGCAAGGTTCGTCATGAACAATTTACTTAATAAATATTAAATAATATCGATCGTCTTTTTGTAGGAACTTAAACGACAAATAACATTTTTAAAAGTTCTAATATTCAGATAATTTGAATAATAGTTATTTGATTTTTATATCGATAACTAATTCGTTGGAAATGTAAGGGGTAAACTTTTTATTGCGTAACCAGAAATATAGAAAAATCTGTCAAAAACTTATAATTTTGAACCATTGATCCTACAAGATCGAAACGTGGATGTCTCGCATCATCTCGTCCAAATCTACTGGATAACATATTAGAAAGAAGGAAAAAATTTCTGGTTACGCAATGAAAAGAGCAATCTCGACTTGTATTCACATTATCAATCAAAGTACGCAAAATCATTTAAAAAAAGATATTTAAATTAATGATATCGGCGCATAGGTTCGATCAATCGTTACTCAAACACTATTTGCAAATTAGCACAATATTATTTCTCAACGTTTCGATCTGCATTTAGATCATTTTCAAGAATTTACTTAATCTAAAAATTCCAAATGAGTTGTAATTCATACGAGTGTGGTCATAACATCGAGTTAAAGAAACATTTTTTTTTATTTTTGCAACCAGAATTTATAATATAATTTTATATAAATATTTATATTGCAATATAACATATGCATTCTTAAATTGCAACTCTTAGACTTTTCATCAGCTTGTTCTTAATAAAATTGAAATTGTGCCGAGGATTTTTTTAGCCATGAATGGTGTATGGTATCCGATTAGCATCCGGTTTTTATAAGCATCGAAATGTAAGGGATGACGTTATCACTAATAAAGGCCCGTACAGCCGAGGTTAGACATGCGTGCATACATGTAAAGTTCTAGAAGTGCGAGGTCAAGAGCCACTTAAGAACACTCCGATGCGTTCGTCCGGCGGGATAGATCTCGACATGAATCTTGATCTCCAGCCTCTGTTCACACTGCGTGAAAGTTTCGAGTGGTTTCGTACACGAGGGCCTTAGGTACCATGATGGATGGGATATTTTTTTCACGGATAGGATCAAGAGAAATGGTATTACATCGTTGGAAGTATCTTATTGCCGGACATAATTACATGCAACCGTCTTTGTCACCTCTCGCCTGAATTTCCACCCCTTTCTTTTTCTTTCTCTATAAATGTATAAATCTCACTTCACGCAGACATCTTATGATGAATAACTAGTGGGTTGAAGCGAAAGTTCGTAGCGTTTGTATATTAAAATTGAAATCTAAAATTCAGATATTTATTCAATAACATATTTTCCATTCTGTTCTATATACTTTTTACCATTTTCCAGGTAACTTCTCGTGTTATTGAGTAGACATATGAAAAAAACGCTACGAAATTTCTTTCCCATAATTAGATAAGTGATCAGGATTTATAGTTACTATGAAAACGGAAATGTGAATATTTTTCATTYATTGTTTGTTCAAAGATACTAGCATACGAATACTGACGAGGCGGTCATTCTGTTTCCAGTTGTCTTTGAAARTGGT
The DNA here is from genome assembly GCA_028455595.1 of Lasioglossum vierecki. Lineage (NCBI taxonomy): Eukaryota > Metazoa > Arthropoda > Insecta > Hymenoptera > Halictidae > Lasioglossum > Lasioglossum vierecki. Next base: position 3,779,295 of record CM052340.1, on the reverse strand, counting down.
GTAAGTCCATTTTTGAAAAAAATGTAAATTAATTAATAGATAAATGGACTTACACCACTTTCAAAAACAACGGCTCATATCTTGAGTGAAAATTCGAATTTTAAAGTACAACAAACATTTAATTTTTWATTTGGAGATCTTATCAATTGATTAAAGCATTTATGTGCATACTCGAAAATTTTATAATTGTTTAATCTTTTGGAACTGTGAAGAACATCCTCTTAGCACTGRAACCACTAATAGCGATCATTTTATATTATTTTAGAGGAATAATAAAACTATATCTATTCTATTACTTTTTGCTATTTTTGATATAACTTATCGTATTATTCAATAAATGTATTAAGTTTATCTTTTGATTTTTTATTTAAAAACGCTACGAACTTTTGTTCCAACCAAATATTTCTTGAAAATGTTTCGTACACTAGGATTGTTATGTAGACTACAAGAGATGGTGGGTTTTTTTTCATAATGTTACGTATTTGTACACATTTTTATTTAAACATATTCCACTACTGAAACTACCATGGATTTGAAGATTGAAGTCTCCCCTTTACAACGAACCCATAAAGCTTTATGTACGATTTTTTGTTACTGTTTTAATGCACTTTGAATGTGAAAAGTGTGTCACTGGCATTTGAATAACCTAAGATACACCGCGAAGAGGTTGCACGGTCACTGTCGGTACATATGTACGTGCTGAATATATGGCATCTTTATACGACAATGCTATGCATAAAAATATGGTAGATTTCGTAAAGAAATAAATTATACAAATTTCCACACCTTTCTTCCGAACTCCGTTAGAACGGTTGTAAAAGACTATAGATTAATTATAACGAGAATACTTTAATACTTTAATCCATGGTATAATTTAGGAGTTTTTAGTCTTTACATCTTGTAGTATAATTTAACAACATACAGAGATAAAAGCGGAAACTTCTCTCTTTAAAATAAACTAGATAGATTGTTTGATTTTTGTCACGACTACATAACAAGTGAAATATCAACAATTTTTTCTCTTAGATTTAGTCGTCCTGAAATCTTGATAAATTTAAGTAGTTGACGCAATCTTTTTTTAAATAATTTTGCGTACTTTGATTGATAATGTGAAGACAATTCGAGGCTGCCTTTTCGTTGCGTAACCAGAAATTTTCGCCTTCTTTCTAATATGTTATCCAACAGATTTGGACGAGATGATGCGAGACATCCACGTTTCGATCTTGTAGGATCAATGGTTCAAAAGTTATAATAGTGTTTATAGGTTTAAGTTTTTGATAGATTTGTCTATATTTCTGGTTACGCAATGAAAAGTTTACCCATTACTTTTCCAACGAATTAGTTATCAATATAAAAGACAAATAACTATTTAAATTATCTGAATGATAGAACTTTTAAAAATGTATATATATATATATTATTGTTTTGTTTACACCACTCTTCCAGATATTTTGGAAAATAGGTTTTCCATATGTATCGATGGGAACTATTTTCACTTCTCACACATGAACATGAGCAGCTACAAAACAATACGTGTCATATAGTTTTTAGTATGTTACTATGTGTCAAGTTTCATTAGAATCTGAATAAGAAATGAAGGATGCCGTATGATACATAGTTGGCCGCACACGATCGTAGATCTAATTAATTTATTGCTATCAACTGGCTCTAATTGGCTAATAGGTCTAACTGATATAGTTACTAAACGATATGGAAGCAGTCCAATCACTTTTTCTCACATGGTAATTGTTCCAGAGACAGTTAATGTTTCATAATATGTACTGTGAGGATTTTAATATTACTATTCCACGAAAGTATTTGAATGCACTTTAAAACGGTATAACTTTTTTATAATTGTACCAAACGACCTGATGTTTTGTAAGCAACTAGAAGCATTGATTTATTAAATGTTCTGCATAAAAGATTTTCCAAAAATTACAATTTACAAGGTTGCATGTAAAAATAAAAGAAAGCATTTTTTAAAACTTTTTTATTTGGGCCTTTAATGAAGATTTAAAATATATGTTTTGTAGATCTATGTTAGTTATACACATTCTGAAAATTAAAAAGAAAATGGTTCCTCTTTTATTTTCTCATTTAATTCTTAGTAATTACAATTTTTTCAAAATCTTTTTTGCACGTTGTTTAGCAAATCAATGCTCCTAATTGCTAAAAAAAAGTCATGTCATTTGGTCCGATCATAAAAAAGTTGTACTGTTTAAAGTGTGTTAAAATACTTTCGTGGTTCGCTGTAAGTATAATTTTAATGGAAATATTTCATTTTTTAGAATATATATTTTTGTGCTTGTAACTTGTATATATGTATTATGTTAATCATATATTCCTTCCATGTGCAATATGAAATCTACATTATTGTTCGGAGAATATCGTTTACCATGACTTGACCGATGGTTCAAACCGCATGTATCATTTTTCAACATTTTTTGCGATAGCGATCGCTGCTTCTAACATATCAGAAGTTCTCACTCCATACTGTTACTAATAATAACTCAATGATTTTGTCTAACTTTTATGGCAGTGGCCGATCATTCATATATCAGAGCTAAGATACATGAAAAAACAATGAAAGCGAAAATTGATTAAAATTATGAATTAAATACTCTCAGTAATATAATAAGCGTTATTATAAAACTCTCGCTATGACAAACCGACAAAGTCTTTTATAATTGTATGAAAAAGTACAAAATACTGACTTTAATCAATATTAACAATTATTAATAAAAATGAATACGTTCGTTTTCGTTATATACGATTGTATAATGATCGACACTGTTTCCAGAAAGTGTTCAATCATCTCCAAACATTGAGATTTATTTGGCAATCAGTATCGTCGAACTATTCAAAAACATTCTAATCTCTTGTCAGTCACTTTCTATAACTTTCACATAACGGTAACAATGTCTTGTTTTATATCTGACGAAGGAATAAGAATATTTATCATTTTATTATTGTCTTTTTTATATGGTTTTCTTACGGACACATAAGTTTTTGTTTAAATGAATGAAAGTATATAATTGTTTATTTTTTCACTTATTCATAAATTAACAGCACTATAAATCCGAATAAAGTGAAAAATAATCAAGATTTTCGTTGTCTCTAGCTACACATAAACAAATATGGTTAAAATATTTAATTAATTAATTATTAAGGATACTTGAACTTCGATAGCGGACAATAAGTAAGCAAGCTAAGACAACAATGCCACGAGAAAATGTAAAACGATGTTTTAGCGAACAACTCTAAAATGGTGGCCAACCTAAATAAAATGAAAATGACAAGGGTGTGAGCTAAAAATTGCATTGCCTTCAATCACAGCATTCAGTCAATGAAAGGAGTATTCACTCGTATCCTCGCTAAGCAAAACGTTCTAGAAAGGTTTTATTCGGCCGATACTCGCGAATAAAACAAGAATATGCTTACTTAGTGTCTTGTTTCAAACCCCTTAACTACTATGGCGCGCGAAAAACGAGCGATCATCTTTTTCTGGTACCCTTGATGAATCGGCGTGCATCGTCGAAACTAATATCGAGCGTCTTGAAAATCCTGTTTGCTGGGCTTGCAAATCATCAGCCACTGCTACTTCTGGCAGGCAATTTCGTATAAATCCACCGTGCTTGTACTTCATTTGTAGTTCAATTGCATCGTTTCCATGTCACGTGCAAATACTTTATCTACATTTTCGCGATTGAACGACTGTTTGCTTTAATTAAGTACCACTATTAGCAGATTTATCGTAGCTTAACTATCAATAATGATCACCGAAAAATTACTGTTTTATCAGATATGTAAACTCACCCCATGAGCGATACATATCGGGTGTCGTCCACGGTTCGACTTCTTGGTCTCGACACAGTCCTCGCCTTAACAATTTGATTATTTTACGTAAAAACAGTTGAAACATACTTTATCATTTATAAAAATGATGTCTATATTCAAAATAAAAAGAAGTTTGTGTCCCACTCTTTACAAAAAAAAACGCCATTAATTTTTGCACATTTAAATTACATTTTTCCAACAAGTTAGACACATTTACTTTGAATGATAGATGAAAATTTTTTAATTGAAAACGAATCTATAAGAAACACAATAAATCTCTTTAGAAAATGAAGTTCTTTTACGTTAAAGTAAATGGGTGAATTTCTAGTCTGGGGAACGTGTGAGGGTTAACTAACTTAACTTATTAACTATCCAACTTATTAACTATCCAAAATATTAATCAAACACCATTCGCTTCGCCTGATTATCACTAAACAATTGCTGTACAATTATTCAAAATATTGTTTACATTATTAAGGGGTTAAATAAAACAGAGTAACAAGTGCGAAAAATACAAGATTTTTATACAACAGTACAGAAAAAATGACTGACCGATTAATATAAGATTTTATATTTCAGTTTACTATATTATGAACTATAAAAAAATGCCTGTAATATTTAAAAAATAATTTGTTCTTATGTCTGTTGTCATATATATACATACATCATACAATTTATTCTTCCATATTCTCCAGATTCTTCCAGAATCCGCTGTACAGGATTTCTACGAATTGAATTAATTATATAAAAAATCCCAAAAATGTCATAAACTGTGACATATTTTTTAAGTATTGACGATCCCACATTTTAATTTTTGTGAAAATTAACCAAATGGCAGATATTTGAAATTTAATGACTGAATTTCGGTAGAAAATTTGCTAATTTTTTATTTATATTTATCTCAATAATGGGAAAATGAAAAAAAAATCATTATATCATAATCAAGATAACTGTAAAATTTTAATGTAACTGCTAAGGTAGAACTCGATATATACATATCTTGTACACCGTTTTGAAAAACGCAACTCTAAGAAAAACACATTTAAAGTTCCATTAAAAATTCAAACCAATCAAACAATCAGTCTATAAAAAAATACAACACTGCACTCCCCCATAAAAACACGTAATTTCCCATTAAAAATTCAAACCAGTCAAACAATCAGTCTATAAAAAAAGACAACACGCGTTTAAAGTTTACAAATGCAATTTTTCTATCAAAAAGAAATTATAGGAGTGTAATTCAGAAGGATCATGGCCATCACTTCGAACGATGGCTAATGAAGCCCACTATAATCCTTCCCAGATGTCAGCAAGTTTTTGTTGCACTTGAAATCGGAGGACTCGATACGACCTTGTTAGGATCTCGTCTGAAACGTTCCGTTTCTCATCACCCTCGAAGTGTTCGCTCGCCAGTTCCTTGGCGGACACCCGAGGAACACCCATGTCATCACTTACGTCGACTTACGACACATTTTTTATCGCATTTTTGCGCCGACGCGACGATTAAAAGCTGACAGGTGAGACGCCGAATAAGTACCGTTTCACTTGTCCGTTTCGGGTCCGTCCCAGTGACTTCCATTTCGAACATGTCCTCTAATATATAGCCATTCCCTTCATAATTCGCGTGAAATCGTACACATGACTTCTGACTGACCGTCTAACGAATCTATTAAGGTCTTTCCAGTTTATTTTTCGTTTCCTCATCGAACGAAACACGAACAGCAATTAGAACAGTTATGATCCAGGACCTAGATTCTAGGAGATCCAGATGAAATTACCGGACAGCGCGTTGTGCAATCGATTCGAACAGATATGTGCTTGTGACAGAACCACACCGGCGCCTCATTAATTCATAGTATGTTCTCGAATTCATTATCGATTACGCATCATAAATCTCTAAAGAGATATTTCACATAATTTGTAACACGATCGTGCAGTGTGTGTAGAAAAACGCGAAGAAGTTTTTTGTCTGTAGTGGCTAACCCTTTTTATACTCTTAAGTGAATGTACCTTATAATCACACTGCAGATCAATATACATGTATGACTTCTGAAAATTTTCAACTAGCTAGAATATAACATTCGATAGAAATTAGTAGGATTTTTATTTATTGCAGACCCTGAAAAGCTAATATCACTGAGAATAAAATTTTAATGGACTCCACTTTCTTCAAATACGTCCGAAAACATCTGGTGTCATTTCAATCAGAAAAATGCCGGAAATAAGTTGGTGAAAGTCTCATAAATAAATAATGAAAATTAAAGAAGTTTTGTAATTGGATTAGTAGTGGTTCACACCGATATGCCCGACCCGAGATCATTCATCGCCGCCCTGCGGCGTTGGCCGGCAGTGGATTAAAACACAAATAATTTATATATAATTTATATATAATTATATAATAAACATATTTTCTAAAAAAAAGCAGTGGAGGTGGTAGGCACTGGATAAATTCTGGGTAGAAAGTCGCAGAGAAATATCGCGACTTCACTGTATGTGTATTATACATATATTCAGCTCCTGTGTTTGTGATTGATATAGATACTAGTAGGTGCAATTTAAAACAGTTGAAAGATTAGAAAACGTGAATAGTATTAACAATAAATCTACCGAGCCTTAAAAGTAACTGGTACATGTTCCTTTATAAAAATAAAGATTTTAAAATTGATTTTATTTAGACGTTGTGCAGCTCCTATTGATATATGTGCTCCCCTAATGATATCTATATAGTCATTTCTTATAAAATTATTTTTATTATATCAATAATCGTGAAATGAAAAATCTGGACTAATAAAAAATAAATTAGGAAATAAAATCTAAATTATTTTTAAATTTATATGAATTTAGCCCCTGTGTCTTGGAATTGATGCACGAACTCTTTTACATAAAGAAATCTGATTATCATAGTTATCGAGCATCCTACCGTTGAACACGATTCAAAGTCAATTGTCAATAAAATATTAGGTTCGAACTAGGCTCAGCTAATAAAGTATATTTTCTTCTGACTCCGTTTACGTTCCTACGAGCTATCTGTTTGCTAATTATCGACAATTTGCAGTACATCGTCGACTTGTTCTCGAAGCGAAACGAAAGTCAATGTTTCGCGAACGTATCGTGAGATGAATAAATAATATTTGGTTATGTTTGATGCAAATGGGCAATATTGATACATTACAACACATACGGTCAAGCGTAATGACCCCTTTTTTCGAATAAATTTCCTTTCTCGCATTCTTCATGTGTGCTCAATAATTATTCATGCTTTTTACAGATACTTCCAAAAACAATGATTCATGTTTGAACATGTACAACTCATCCATCAATTTTTTCAATATAGAGAAAGAATGAATTAGTAAAATTCAAAATTGTGTGTATTAACAAAAATTAATTAATGATTTCCTTTCTTTTCAACACGAGAAATTTTTTAATAAACAAGGAATTTAGTCCCCGTTTTGACTGTAATAATATAATTTGGAACTCGATGATTGTGTGTATTCCAGATATTTTATTTAAATGGATGTTTTACTTTATTTAAAAAAATAATGGAAATGAAAAAAGTTGATTGTCAATGCCTAATATAATTAATTTATATTTCAACAAAGATAACTGTAAAATTTTAATGTAATTGCAGAACTCGAGATATCTTGTACGTCGTTTTAAAAAATGCAACTCAGAGAAAAACGTGTCTAAAGTTTACGTATGTAATGTTTCTATCACAAATACTTTCGATTTTTTCAAAATATTACTGCGTCCCAATCCCTTAAATACTAAAATTCTATAACTAGTTCTAAGTAGACGTAACGAGATGGCTGAACGTACTTCTTCTGTTTGCTTCGCTCATTCGTCTTGCATTTTTTTCGATAAACTTGTCTACTAACATCTCACTTGAAGGCATATCGAATACTTCCAACAGCTGATACATGAATAATGATTGCTGTAATCGTATTACTCCGATCGATCAAATGCTTCTTACGCGTGGTACCTGCAACTTTTTATTTACATTTCGAATAAGACTTTACTCCCGTTTTATCGGGGGGTATGATCGTAAATAACGTTTCTCAGCTAATAAACAACACATTATATGGATCTTCCGTTTGCAGACACTACGGAGGAATGTTAACACGGTGTAAGAAGAAGAAAATGAGGAAAAAGAAGGCATTCAGGAAAATTTATTTGAACGCGGAACTCGGGAACCAGTACTGCCTGAGTGAGTACAACTCGATATAACTAGCAAAAAATAATTGATTAATGCTCGCTGCATCGTTTGTTGCAATTTCCGCGCAAAGAAATCGTGATCGGTTCATAAAGCAACGATATTAATACGATTTGCAACATGTACACCGGGCGAAATTAATAGAATTGTATCTACGTTGTTGATGCGTGAAGAACAAAGAGAGCAAGACATCTCGAACATAATAATAAACTAATCCGGATTAATGGCTCTCCCATTCGTTCGTGTGCTAGCCCTTGCTAGTGATTGTTAAACATAAATAAACTTGAATAGGCTCGCGCATGCTCATTATAGTTATTCATTACGGTGCAACAAGACCGGACACGGACATCATAGATAGTATGGAAACCATACTTAATGTGGACTACGTTCACTGTGAATCCGAAAAATGCTGTTCAACTTCGATTCAAAAGAGATGATTCAAGTTTATTATATCCAGCTTGCATATTATTAATTATTTTATGCAGTTTTCAAGTTTATATAAGCTAGTTTGAAAATCTCATTATGAAAAGGATTGATGAATATAAATATTCTTAAAACAGTTTCCTCTGTCTGTTACCTTTAATGACCGAGTAATTATAGTCACTGAATTCCTAATGAAGGTGACCATCAACGCAGCGGTTTAAAAAGAGGTGGTCCTGGTTAAAAAGTGAAGTTGACCATCAACGCAGGGGTGTAAAAAGAGGTGGTCCTGGTTAAAAAATAAAGGTGATTATTAACGCAGGGGTTTTAAAAAGAGGTGGTCCTGGTTAAAAAATAAAGGTAACCATCAACGCAGCTATTTAAAAAGAGGTGGTCCTGGTTAAAAAGTGAAGTTGACCATCAACGCAGGGGTGTAAAAAGAGGTGGTCCTGGTTAAAAAATAAAGGTGATCATCAACGCAGGGGTTTTAAAAAGAGGTGGTCCAGCTTAAAAAGTAAAGGTAACCATCAACGCAGGGATTTAAAAAGAGGTGGTCCTGGTTAAAAATGAAGGCGACCTTGATAATTTTAAAGCATTCTAAATAAACGACCCATATAATAATATTGGGTTGTTCAGAAAGTTTTCGCCGTTTTTTGGAGTGAAATGAAAACAAATAAAATTGTACTAACAATCAAGTTTAATTAATAATATTGTATATTTACCATTTCGTTTGACAACGGTTTACCATCCTTTGGGAAGTTTCACTGTCCCACTCTCATAAAACGTCTCTGGTTTATCACTGACAAACATTTCACGAATGATAATACTCGATTACGTACAGCATTGTCTCCGTAAACAGCATATATCTTTTTTTGCAATTTGAACAACATTCTTGCCTTCTCTGTAGTAAAAAAAGCATTAAATACTGAAAATGCACTTTTTCGTTCTCCATGTTTAAATATTGCCGAAAGGTTTATAGAAATAATTAAAAATTGGCGGAGACTTTCTGAGCATCCCAATAGTTCTTAGAAATATAATATAGCACAAACAAATCAATTCATCAAATCCATAGAATACAGATATTGTGCAAATAATAATCTTCGTTCTGTCTGTGACATCGAGTTCGAAATGGGGGTAATGACAACCGTTTCTAGGAATGCAGAAATACAATTGCTTCTGCGTATTGTGGTTCAATTTGTGCTGATTCGTTGAGTCTGAAAATTATCATGTTAGATAACAGGCATATAGGTAGTTTGACGTAATCATTGCTAAGCGTTTGCGAACTGTCTTTTACTTCGTCGATCTTTAATCAACACGAATACGCTACACCGATGTGTGCGTGTGTATTGGAAAGGGTGATTAATGAAATAACTCGGCCTGCTTTGAAATTCACAATTCAGTGAATTCTTATTCGTGAAATCAAAGCAGATCATTCATCGCAGGAATAGATTAGGTAATAATTAGGATTTTTTAATTTGAAAGGAATCCGGTTGTACTCTTATAAAATATATTAATTTTTGGAGTTCGAGGTTACTTGAAGGCCATGACTTAAGTATATTAAAATGTATATTTATTTCAGCCGCTACAAGATGGAATAAAATAATACAAGTTTTATCTGACAAAATGTAACGATCACCTTAAAAAACTATGAAAAAATAACCAGACAAAAAACATTTTTTCTTCTCTGGTATTCTTTCTGTGATACCATTGAAATTATGCCGTAAATAGTTTTTGTGTTATTACTAGACAGCAGATCTTTATGCATTTATAAGAAAAATGAGTAGGTGTAATTTAAAATAGTGAAAACATTGAAAGAATTCAAAAATTCTGTTATATTATTTTCAACGATTAGGTAATAATTAGGATTTGTTAATTTGAAAAGAATTCGGTTGTACTCTTATAAAATATACTAACTTTTGGAGCTCGAGGTTACTTGAAGGCCAGGATTTAAGTATATTAAAATGTATATTTATTTCAGCCGCTACAAGATGGAATAAAATAATACAAGTTTTACCTGACAAAATGTAACGATGACCTTAAAAAATTATGAAAAAACAACTGTGTAATCCTTGTTGCAATCGCGGTAGACCATTTATATATTGTGGCATCTGAAAAAATACTTGTAAGATAATATTAGGGTTACATTTGTGTCATTAGTAGAGAGCGGATCTAGATGCAAAATAAAAACGTTGTACCTGAATTGCAACAAACTAAAGTGAAGTCGAAATATAGTTTCTTTCTTAATATGTTTAATCATTTTACTTTTTTAAATTACATCCACTCGTTTTTCTAATACATGCATAAAATCCGCTGTCTAGCAATTAGTGTCTGCCTGCATAACGAGGTCTTCGAGTTATTTCCAAACAAATTGCAAACTATTTAACGGCTTCAACAATCCTGCTGCTGCTGTTAGGAAGATTTACCGTAGACAACAAGCAGATTATCAGCAGTGATTACATCACTGTGTGTCAATGCTAGTGCCGTCACTTCAAAGTTCGCTTATCACAGATCTTTCGGAATGACCTGACAGGTTGGTTCAGGTTCCCGGCGCTCTAGTGTTAAAGCGATTATCCTTCGATTCGCGGCTGTATTAAAAGCTAAGTAGCAATAAATGTCGTCCCCTTATCGAGAGACAGCCTCAGTCGTCTCAATAGATACGCCCCTTAGAAAAGTTCCAGGCGAACAATTTTTTCCAGAATATGTGGATCCACCGGTTTGATGGCCGTCATAGGTAACAGCAATTTCTATCGCGTGGAGATCAGCGTCGTCGTCCGGTAATGTTTTGCCGTGACGAAGAAATTTCCGCGTTCCGAACGATGAGGAATCCGCAGTGGCTGGGTGTTGTTGACGCGGGCTCGAATAATCTTGTTACAGTAGCCGGGACTGGCAGCCAGTGTCAAACCTTTTTTCTCCCGACGCACGTGCATTGACATGTACCATCTGGTCGGTGGATGTCGCCGTATAGCAATTGAACGTAATGATATTCTGGTATCATGCGAGTTACGTCGCCCGTTCTCCCTCTCCCCGCTCATTCCCTTTCCTCTCCTCTTCTTCGCTCCTGTCTCCCGTCCTCCTTTTCCATCCCCCTAATCTTTCTTCCTCCCCCTGACCCCTCCTGCTACCCTGCCCTCTGTACCCCTGCCACTTTCCGCCGCTATAGCGGCTGTTAGCCGGCGTGTTGGCCATTGACCGACCTTCGCAGTTGAACTGTGCCGCCAGAAGATAGAAGTTGCTCCTTTCTCTCCGGATTCCCTCTTTCTCTCTATCTTTCCCGGTGCACCGTGTCTTTGTCTCCTTCGTCCCCTGGTCGGGTGTACGCGCTAAGAATGCCTCTGTACGTGGAACGAAAGAAGTCCTTCCTGGCAGCGGGAACTGGGATCCTAGAATCGATGCTCCGGGAAAGTAAGCCCCCCTTCGTGTCCTGCGTCTTTTATTATCCCGCTAACCGCCGTCGTTGCTCGTCCCGGCAATCGTTTCGTTGATTATTTCCCGAACGTCGCGTCGTTAGGCTACTCTCCTCGGCCCATACGAGAGTTAATAGGATTTCTGGCGTTGTCCGATCACTCGGGACTCTACCCTGATCTATTTAATAACACGTTTTTCTGCCCGATTTAACCGGTATCCCATGACGGATTTGTACCCGCCGCGCCGCTAGGCATCACTCACCTGGTGCTTCCTAGATTTCCGTCACTTCTGTCAGTTCCCGAGGACCGACGCTATCACATTTATAAAACAATATTTATGGGAGCTATAAGTCTTTAGCTCTCCCATTCTTGATCCCATAGTTCTGCTGTACCTTTGATGAGGTATTTATGAAAAACCAGAGCATAGAATCCCTTTCGGATGCATCTATAATTCTTTTTTGTTTTGCTGCTGCAATTGCTTCCGCACTTCATTATACCATACCTATTATCATTTAACAATATTACATGAAACTGTGTAATTCTTGTTTGTTGCAATCGAGGTAGACCATTTATGTATTGTAGCATCTGAAAAAATACTTATAAGATAATATTAGGGTTATGTGTCAGATATGTTATCAGATATGTAAACTCACCCCATGAGCGATACATATCGGGTGTCGTCCACGGTTCGACTTCTTGGTCTCGACACAGTCCTCGCCTTAACAATTTGAACATTTTACATAAAAACAGTTGAAATATAGTTTATCATTTATAAAAATGATGTCTATACTCAAAGCAAAAAGAAGTTTGTGTCCCACTCTTTAAAAAAAGAAACGCGTGCTTCCTAGATTTCCGTCACTTCTGTCAGTCCTCGAGGACCGACGGTATCACATTTATAAAACAATATTTATGGGAGCTATAAGTCTTTAGCTCTCCCATTCTTGATCCCATAGTTCTGCTGTACCTTTGATGAGGTATTTATGAAAAACCAGAGCATAGATTTCCTTTCGGATGCATCTATAATGCTTGTTTGTTTTGCTGCAGCAATTGCTTCCGTATTTCTTTTGCTCATGCAACCTAGCAGTATAGAGCGTCTTTTAATTATATGTCGCGGACACCATAGCATGATCTACACCCTCGGTTTAGGAAAAAATGGTATAAGGAAAACCCAGCAAAATACTTGAACGTGAAAAACAAGGTAAACAAGAACTATCTTTTTAAATCGTGTTCTACTGGTCATGGGGAACAATTCAAATGTTCAAATGTGCAAAAAGAATTGTGCACTTATAGGAAGGAATAGGAGATAGTGGTTTTAAATGTTTTATATACATATATAAACGAAGGTTTTTTAAAATTATTTTTCGTTTCATTGACGACAGTATCTGTGTCATAATACTGATACAGGAGGCACGATGTAAAACGTCTTCTTTACGCGCAACCATTTTTCTACAGAATCATTTATTTTACTTTCATTCAGCAATAAAAATGATAGTATCCAGAATACTTTAGCTTACCGAGTGCAGAATGTTTGAAATGTCCGCTTACAAGTAGAACAGGTCGTAACTATTTTCTCGAACGCAGCTGGTGTGTTTATGGAAATTCATTGCCGATATAAAACTTAAAATAATATTTGTCTTACACGCATAGAACGAAAGGAGACATACAACTTCGTATGGAAAGCTTCGTATAAACAATCAGAGAGAGGGTTATCAAAAGTAACGTTATGTCTGGTATCACTAGACAGCGGATCGTTATTTAAAATAAAAATTTTCTACTTGGATTCCACCAAACTGGAGTGAAATAGAAAGTTGTTTTCTGTCTTAATATGTTTAATAAATTGAAAATAACACATCAGTATTTTTAAATTCTTCCAATATGCTTACTATTTTAAATTACACTTACTCATTTTCGTCAAGAATAAATTTTCAATAAATTTTAGATGTTTAATTTTTACAATTTTATTTTGTAATAAGTTTTTTGTAATAACAATTGATTCTACGTGACTAGATACATGCGATTGATCTTTACATCAGTTTGTATTAAGAACACCAACTATAATTTCGAGATTCTAAACTAGTCACTAGGAAGTACGTTACTCCGAGACAAGTTAATACGAATTAGTTTGATGAATGGTGGTAATTAAAACATCACATTTTCCTCATTTCCTCATCCATGGCGGCAATATCGTGAACGTCAATCTAAAACTACTCGGAGAAATTAGCGTGTTGGCTAAATGTGTCGGACGGTATAATTGTTAAGGACAGTCTAGCATATGGCACTAGTTAGACACTTTCTGAAACTTATACTGGATTAACCCTGTGAACTCGGAATATACATATTTCCCGACCATGAGCAATTTCTTACAATTTACCTCACATTTACTCAAACTGAAGGTCCCGGAAAGTTGTTCATCCTCTTTTGAGGGCGTGTGAGCTTTCTTCCGCGAGACTGAACATTATACATTTAAGAGAGTCGCGAATAAAATCGTCACACATCTAAAATATCTTAAGCCTTTGCACTCAGAGCTATTTCAACTTGAACATCAAATATTTCTTCCGACTTAGATTAATGTATATGAATTCTTTCTTTTTATATAAATGAAATTGATATAATACCTCATACAATACTTAAACGTTTAGTAATTGATTAGATACCAATGCATTTATTAATCTACACTACATTTTGAATAATGGTATAGCAATTTTTAATGGCGTCTCTGACTCATTACTTGAGTGTTAAGGGTTAAATAGCATCCAAAATATATTCAATTGTAATTAATTAGATACCAATGCATTTAATAATCTACACTATATTTTGAATAATGGTATAGCAATTTTTAGTAATGTCTCTGAGTCACTACTCGAGTGCTAAGGGTTAAATAGCATCAAAAATATATTCAAAGTAAACCCAATTTATCAGATGCATTGTGCTAAACGTTTGTATTATCATCGTTTCGATTATTGAAATCAAATAGTTAACGATATTTAATACTATACTTATCGATCCTTAAAAGTAACTGGAATAGCATGACTTATAAGAATAACAAGATTGAATGTATGTATATTTCGTGTGATTTTTATTGTGATTATGATTTCAATATACAGGGTGCCTCATTTAACTCTGCTACCCCTAATAGTTTTGTTACTTATACAGAAACGAAAAAATGTGAGAAAATCGCCATATTTCGAGGCGGCACATTTTTCCAGATCTTGCGAACAGATATGTTTTGTCCTACGTATACAATTAATGTGTATATTCATTTCTTACGAAAGCGTCTTTGTAAATTAAATAATTGTAAACTAAAAAACCGGTCAGTTAGCCGGTTCAGCGTTGACAATACACATTCTGAAGATTTTACTCGATTTCGACAAATCCTCGGAAGAGAAACGCTGTCCTGTAAAAATAAATATTAAATAATATCGATCGTAAATTGCTTTGAGCATACATTAATGATATCGGCACATAGGTTCGATCAATTGTTACTCAAACACTATTTGCAAATTAGCACAATATTATTTCTCAACGTTTCGATCTGCATTTAGATCATTTTCAAGAGAATCAAATTAACATTGCGTCTGTAAATTAATAATTAAGTATATATATATATATCGTGAAACCGTAGAAACAGAAAAAACAACAGTATAAAACAAAAGGAACCGTTACTCACTTGCTTAGTGTCGCAAAATAATTAAACTTTAAAAATTAAAAGTTTGTAATTCACCCACATGTTAGTAAAGCAACGTGAAGACGTTTGGAAACGAACATGGCTGATCGTATATCGATCTATTGGTCGGATCTAGATTAGGCGGTAAATTTTAACCTATATTTACTAAGGGCATAAAATTTCTCGTTTTTTGCCTAGGTATTAACATTCAATTTGATATGACCATTTTTAAAAATATATACTTTAATGTATGTGTGAATTAATGCATGAAGTGGGTTGAAACAAGGATATATTTTAGAAAGCTGTCCTGTAACTCAAGAATTTGACTTTCGGGTTCCAAACTTTGAAAAAAGTGCGCACTACTTGGCTATCTGACGCGGCTGGACGCGTGTAAGGTGCCACTAAGTAGCTACAAACTCTCAAGAGTCAGCCGAACGTGACCGGCTTACCGGCGATGCCGGTAGATCGTTAATCGTCGGCATCGGCTCGTATTTCTAGCGTAAGTATCTACGCGCCTCCAGTAATGATGTGTCTTTTTGGTGTCGCCGCTTTATGCTCTGCTCTATGGATCGACTTATGACGTGATCGTCTTCACCGTGCTAGTTTTTATCAGAGATCGGAACGGACCGCCACGCCGCACCGGCCCATTTGCAATAACACGCACGATTCTCGACATTCCGTGCCACAAGTCGCCGATATAATTGTTCTCTAGTGGCTGGTGGTAGGGATCACGAGAGATAGGTCGCGTCGATTTATGATAATTCATTGACGAAGCGAGGCGTAGCTTGAGAAGCTCTCTCCCTCTCTCCCCTTCTAGTCTATGACCCTTTCCGTTAACCGGAAACGACGACTCGTCACATTGTGTTCCCGCTTGCGATTACTCCCATTGACCATATTGAATGGAAACGCATAAAGGATATGTGTGTAACTTTGCACAGTCTTGTTTGTCAAATATAAGTCGTACTATCAATCGAAAAATTATTGTTTAACAATGGTCGCAATATCAAACAATTTTATTGTTGTGCTTTGCTGTTACCATTGACAATAAACAGAACGAACACTATTGAACATATTATTAGTGAAGAGATCAATTAAATACACTGACTCGTTGGACGAGGTGTAATATCAAGTGAGAAATTATTGTTTAACAGTGACTGCAATATCAAACAATTTTATTATCGTGCTTTGCAGTTATCATTGACAATAGATAAAATGAAAACTATTGAACACATTATTAGTGAAGAGATCTACTACCTCGTCTCGTTGGACGAGGTGTAATGGCAAGTGAGAAATTATTGTTTAACAATGACTGCAATATCAAACAATTTTATTATCGTGCTTTGCAGTTATCATTGACAATAGATAGAATGAACACTATTGAACACATTATTAGTGAAGAGATCTTCTACCTCGTCTCGTTGGACGAGGTGTAATGGCAAGTTAGAAATTATTGTTTAACAATGACTGCAATATCAAACAATTTTATTATCGTGCTTTGCAGTTATCATTGACAATAGATAGAATGAACACTGTTGAACACATTATTAGTGAAGAGATCTACTACCTCATCTCGTTGGACGAGGTGTAATGGCAAGTGAGAAATTATTGTTTAACAATGACTGCAATATCAAACAATTTTATTATCGTGCTTTGCTGTTACCATTGACAATAAACGGAACGAACACTATTGAACACATTATTAGTAAAGAGATCTACTACTTCGTCTCATTGGACAAGGTACAGTGTCAACTGAATAGTTGTTGTTTAACAATGGTCGCAATATGAAACAATTTCATTATCGTGCTTCACTGTCACCGTCTCGTTAGATAAGGTATAGACCAGGGATCGGCAAAATTTTTTGGAAATGATAAGATTGTAAAATTTTTAGGCCTGACGGGCCATAGAGCAAAAAAAACAGGGGTACCAAATGTTGTTTTAATAGAAAGTGAAATTTTTACGTAAGTTTTTTTATTTCACGTAATTTGATTTATATTTTATTGTCTCATATAAAGTCACACTTTTGCAGAAGAGCGCGAAATACGTTGGGATTTCCTTCTAATGAAACGGTTGGTAAGGTTCAATGGTCATTCACTCGAGGTGTTGTGAAATACTTGTAAAGCAGGCAAGAAATGGTCATTTGCAGGTGTCAAAATATTGCTCGCGCCAGTTGTGTTTCGAACGTTTCCGAACGAACATTGCCTCTGATATTTTACGTGCCGATTTTTATTTGTTGCATATGGATAATTCTAAGGAAGGTATGTACTTATATAATTCACAGAAATACCAACAATATCTGCGTGAATTATTGAGTCCTATATCATTATTTGTAACGTATCGTATTTTCTGTCTTAGTAAGTTGCTTTACCGTTAGGAAAGGTTACAAAAAAGCTTTGCAATCCTTTGTCATAATTTCACTCTTAAATCGTAGATTAAATATCAATGCCTGTATCAATCTTGTTTGTTTTTTAACATGTTAGTGGCGCCTCACATTGGTGCCGATCGCGAATCTAGCTGGACAAAAATCATACATTGTTTTGGAACAATTATTTTAATACATTTGCATTAGTGAAAATGGCCATACCAACCGTTTGATTAGAAGGAAATCCCAATACGTTCCGCGCTCTTTTGTGAAAGTTTAATTTTTGATTTTTGTCCAGCTAGATTCGCGATCGGCACCACTGCACAATGATCGATTCCTTGATAACAGCTTTTCCCAGACTCGGCCGGACTTCGTTCTTTGATAGCTTTGAAAAATACTAATTTCAGAGAGAAATTTAAAAACATGAGAAACGTGAGAACAACCTAAAACATGAGAAATTTTTTTTTTAGAAGTTTTTAGTATTGCTGCGGGTGCCTTTAACCATCTGCAGAATTCTTGAGAAGTTGTGATGGGTCTTTTACACCGTTAACCCGAAACACAAGATTTGAGCGAAAACAGACTTGTTAGCAGGAAGAATGTTAAGCTAATTAATTAACGTGAAATAATCTTAATTCGTACAGAGTACACTTGTACTTGAATGCATGTAAGGAATTATATTATTTTTCGAGGTATAAAATATAAAACTTGATTTTTCAGTATAGTCTTCACATTTGGCGCGCAGTTACTTCTATTTCAAAATTTCACGCTCAATGCGGCACGCCTATCCGACGTCCGATTCATCTAAAACTTTAAATATATCATTTTTTCATGAAATGGAACAATATTGGGGAGAAGCGTGTCCAAAGTTTTCGGATCCCATAACGATTTTAGATTCGTTGTCGGTCAAATCTGGATTCGGTGAAATGTCGTCGGTGAAAACCGTGTCGGTGATTTCCATGGGACCCAAAATTTCATGGTCGAAAACTAAGGTCCACCTTAATGTGCACTTTGCGGTGGGCCGGATTTGACCCGCAGGCCGTAGTTTGCCGACCCCTGGACTATACAATAGACAGTTAAAACGTCACACTGTGCGTCAGCATGAATGATATGAGAAGCACTGCCGCGGGGTACTTCGTGTCGTACTTCGTTTGTCAAAGTTCATGAGATTTCATTCGAAGAGCGTGTCTGACTAGTATTAATTGAATCGGAGCGCGTACGGAGCATCGCGCACCTCTCGGCAAAGGAAGCTGAGTGCCGACTGCGAGAGGCGAGAAGATCGTCGTCATCGGTGCCAGTGCTCTCGCGTGTTTTCCTTTCTCCATCGGCGGCTCCGCCGCACACCCCACCAATTTTCGCGTTTACGTTCGCGTTTGCGTTTACGTTCGTGTTACGTCTTACTCTTTCGTCGGCGTGACGCGCCGCTCCGTCGCATTGTCGTCGGCGAGCAGCCGAGCGCCATCGTAATTTGTTCGAATTGCACGTACGCCAAGTTCCGCACACCAGACGACCCCGCGGTCGCTGGCCCGTCTCGTTAGACCCGAACATCGATTTAAAAATGACTGTGCACCGTACAACCTCGGCTCCGCCTTATGCAATATCTATGCCAGTCATGATTCTACGAAAAATTATGATCGCGCTAGGCGGACAGGTTCTAGATTCTAGAGCACCGTGAGCGATGCAACCACCGAAACAAAATACAATACATACCTAATCCCCTAATTTATTTATTTATTTATATTTTGCATTTTATCTATGTAAACGTATTAACACTTTGCGGATCTTCCGTAGTAGCACAAAATATTATATACACATTCATATAATATTAAAAGGAGATTCAATCTCTTCTTAACATTTAAATATACGTACAGTATTTATTCACAAATATTTCTTTTTAAATATGCAGGAAACATCTATTTCATATTACGAGAAAAATATTTTCTTCTAAGTACAAAATGAATTTTTATTTAATATTAGAAATAGAATATTCTTTCCTAATGTACAGATAATATTTATTTCATATTATAAAAAAATATTTTTTTCTTATTATAAAATAAATCTTTATGTAATATCAGAAATTATATAATATAATGTAAAAATTTCTTAATTGTAATAAGGTCCTGTGGAAGATAAAATGGAATATTCCCTCAAGCAGTGCACAGAAAGTAATAGATATTCATAGTTTCTAATTTGTGTTAAAACTTTTTTTTGCATTTGAAAATTTTATTGAATGTTATTTAAATATTGAATTTATATTTTTCAAATATTGGATTCATGTTTACTTTATATTTTTTAAATATCTAGTTTATATTCTCTGAATATTTAGCTTATATTTTTTAAACATTCAATTTATATTTATTGTATATGTATACAATATTCAGATCCAATATTTTACTTATATGAAAAAATGTGGCTTAAAAAATATTTTTCCAATATTTGAAAAAAATATTTATCCAATATTTTTGTGCTACTAGGGTTCATGCAACATAAAAATGTTCTGCAACGGTTGCGGGCATCAGGAGGCATATTATGTTATACATTATTATATATGTATAAATATATATATATATATATATATATATATAAATTATACGTAAACATTTATTTAATCACTTAATAGATTTTTTTATATAGTATACATCATTACAATATTCTTATATTTCGGAAAATGGATGGACGTAAGAAAAAACAGTAAAAATATTACGATGATTTAAGGACACCAATATGTTATTTTCAAATTATTACAATTGTTAAAATTATGAGGAAATTTTTCTATGGTTCTCTCTCTCCTGCATCTTGTAAGTGACGAGGAAAATTTTTATTTCGCATAAAGATTCGCAGTCTACTCATCACTCACTTATATCATAAAAGCATAAAATTTGCATTTAAAAGAAATGAAAATATTGCAACAAAATCAGTTTGCGAATTTATATTTAACATTAATATGCGTAATAAACCAAGAAACGATTAACAATGTAACCTGTACTTACGTTGTTGAAGTCGACTAAGGTCAAGTGAGTAATATAGCTGTCCGTGCAACTTGTCTATCGTCACTATAGCGAATTTCAGTTGCTCAATGCCTAGTAGACATACACTACCGCTCAAAAGTATGTGGACACTTATCGCTGAAATATTGTGTACTATTTGATTGTTATTAGACGATACTTATTGAACGCAGAGCTGGGCAAAATAGAATTTGAAATAGTAAATGGTTAAAGTATGCGTACCACTGACAATGCTTAGACACGCATTTTAGGGGAGGCTTGTGTAACTTCCGTAAAAAAGTGATTTCTAAGAATTCTTTTTAGAACAATTAATTAATTGGTTATCGATCGTAATTTATCTTCAGGAAATCACAATTACATTCTTTTTAGAATAACTACAATTGAATATATGGAACTAGGACTTTTTTAGGTGTAAACAGATAGTCTAAAAGTACAAGTGTTCTTCTTTTAATGTTAAAAAAAATGTACATTGTTCAGAAAAATATAAATACAAAATGAAATATATTTTAGGTTCCTAGAGAAATGTGTAATTATGCAGTAGATAATAATTTTTGTTATAAATGCATGAAATTCGCGGTCTACTAATAAATTATTCCTCAGATAAATTCTCCAATACTGTACAAAGCAGGTTGAATGAAATTTGATTCAATCCCTTGAAGAATCTCTTGATTGAATCCCTTTTTCTTCCAGGAGAAAAGTTGAACAAGGGTCCACATACTTTTGAGCGGTAGTGTACATTAGAAAGCCTACATGAATTTGTGCACTTCCTGGCAATCGGCAGCTGGTTTGATCTGAAGGTGAATTACGGAAAACAAGAGTTAGTGTTACTTGTGATTTATGTATGAATGAAGACAGATAGAACATATTGCACCATTATATCACGTTAAGCGGTTGTTGAACACGGAACGGCAGGTGTCACTTAGTAGCTAAGCGTAGCGATTGCTTCACTATCTTCATCCGTTGCTGCTCAGAATTCACAGCAAGTTCCACTGAACATATTAACACTAGAACTACGAGATGAGTCAACATGACTTGTTCCTGATTTGTTTTATTAGAAATATGAAAATTATGTGTAATAATATGGAAAAGGCACTGCCCCAACTTATACCGTGTCCCTACCTTTACGACAATGCCTTACATGTACTAATTAAAACTAATTATTTTCTTTTTTATTTACTTTGTGCGGCTCCTACCAGATGAGTCAACACGACTTGTTCCTGATTTGTTTTTTTTAGAAATATGAAAATTATGTATAATAATATGGAAAAAAGCACTGTCTCAACTTATACCGTGTCCCTACATTTACGACAATGCCTTACATGTACTAATTAACACTAATTATTTTCTTTTTTATTTACTTTGTGCGGCTCGTATTGTAATACGTACACTACTAAATCATTTCTTATGAAATCAGTTTTATTATTTTTTTAATCGTAACATAAAAAACCTGGAACCGGTCATCTTAACCGGTGTTGGTAGGTTTAGTGTTGACTGACAGAAAAATTGTAGAGATATAGAATAAATAGAAAGAACGGGCAAAAAAGTCTAGAAAGATTTAGATGCGGAAACGAAGGGCTGACGAGCACATTCTAAGAAAACGAATAAAAGAGACAGTCCAGATTATGCAAAGCAGAAGAAGAAACTCTTGAACATCTGGCCACGTGTATCGCAAAGAACAGGATAAAGTAAGAGAGGAGATAAAAAGCTGCCGGACGAGTTAAGAGAGAGAGAAGAAGTCGGGAAGAAAGTTATACATATTTAAAAAGGAGCAAGCGAAATTAAACGAAAGAGCATGTAAGTGCTCGCATTCCAAGAGACGAGCAATGAATTTTGACAAATGATACAAACGATATTTGGTCTGTTGATAATTGTCTTGAAAAGAAAATATTTTTAGACCTTTCATCGAAATGTACAAGATCGACTTTGTGGGCATCTAACGGTACATACAGTGCACTGCAGCGGTATCCACGAAAGTATTCGAGCGCCATTTCAATCGAAATAACATTTTCAAAACTGGACCAAACGAATTCACCATTTTTTCTGATCAATTTCAAGCGTTGATTTACTAAATGACGTGATTTTGAAAGATTTTGGAAAAATTGCAGTTGGTAGGAATTAAAACAAAAACTTTCTAAAACTTTTTCTTTTTTTTTTTTTTTTACTTTTTTCTCCTGATGAAAATTTAAAATATGCGTCTTGTAGATCAATGTACATACGAGCTATTATTAAGCAACTATTAAAATATTATTAATTAACATAGATCTACAATACACATATTATAAATATTCATAACTGGCTCAAATAAAAAAGTTTCAAGACGTGTCTTTTTTATTTTTTCATGTAATTCCTATCAATTGCAATTCTTTCAAAATCTTTTCTGCACGTCATTTAATAAAGCAATGCTTCTAACTGATAAAAACAAATTAAGACGATTCGTCCATATAATGCACCATCTTGAATGCCGTAAAAATTTCTGTGGGCTTGCACGAACATAAAAAATTGCTTTATAACATTGATGTTTATTTTTATAAAAATTTGTAAACAAATGAAATGTTTCTGGATTTTTACATCTTCTAATTTGGAATTTGGCGATTCCAAGTAGTATACTTGCAGAATACACATTCAAAATTTATTCAGTTAATACGAAGTTAATAATTGATCAACACAATTTGTAAATCATGTGTATATGACAGAATATAAGTTGTGAACAAATACTTCATGGAGTTGTAACATGATTTGCAATGAAGAAGAAATAGTGAAGCTGTCTTAAAGAATATTTTAATGCAAATAAATTTTAGAGGGGTGTAATTATAAGTTGTAATAATTTCATAGAAAATTTAAATATTAGAAAGGGAGGTTTATAGTGTCACAGTTGAATTTCGTGTTAACAATAAATTTTAGTAAGTTGTATTAAGTTGTATTAAAAAGAAATTGAGTAAATTAAGGAATGGATTATACCACGAGGTGATGAAATACTTATAGTTCGAATAATAAATTGTGATGAAATTTTTTATCGTACGTAAAACACTATTTTGAGAAAGAAATCGTTTATATGTACACTTACAAAGTATAATTAATTAAAATATAATTAAAGAATAATATTTTCAGAACATAACCAAATGAAAGTAATTCTCTTTTACGTGTAAAAGCAACATAGTCGGAGAGCATCTTGTATCCGAATATTAATGTGAATAACTGTACCTTAAAATGCTAGGTACGGAGGCAAATCATGGTGAAACAGTTACTGGCTGACTGTTGCTCTCGGACCAGCGTTAATGAGCAACTTGTCTGATTGCGTTCGAATTAATGTCTGATAACTGTGTGGCTCTCGGCAAAGTGGCACGCTCAACTTCACTGATTTCTGTCGCGTGAGAGGAATCCCTTTTTCTGTCAATCTCTCTCTCTTTTCCTCTCTGTGCTTACTCTTCGTTTAAAATATGACAGGCCTGGCACCCAAGAATTTATGACATTTACTTTTTCTCTACAGACATCAAGAAATTTTTGATTCATTTCAATTGTACGTGAGTTTACAGTGACTATACATTTTAACTGAAAATTTTGTTTAAAAAGTAGCAACTGGACTTAATTTATAGCTTGATGTTGTGTGCAGAAACAAATAAATTAATGGGGGTTTATTTCATTTTTACCAGAAGAAGTCTTTCCTGTAGTGCATTTTCCCCTTGTTCTGATTTTTATAAAATAATCCATAGCAAATATTCATGCTGATCCCCAATCTGTTAATATTTAAAGAAAGCAATGATGTTGTCGTGCATAATGAAATATTTTCTACTAAATAAATAAATAAATGTAATAATGAATGAAGAGATTTTAATGTACTTTGTAGAACAGCAAGTCTTATTTACATTACCTACTTGTAGATACATTAAAAACGTTTGGTAGTGGTCTATCTTGGTAAACTAATATCTACATCGACGATACGTGAAAGTAGGGCACAAAGTATTAGGGTTGTGTGTGAGATAGAAAATGAAAGTAGGACTGTCTCACACCAAAGAGGATAGAGACTTATAATTCAGTAGATTTTTAATAATTAATCAGATAATTTTTTACTTTAGTTGTTAGTGGTTAGACCTGTAAAAGTCTACTTGAAGTATGTAATTAAAGAAAATCTTTTAAATTTTTTGCTTGAAGTATTTATAATTTAAAAGGCAGCAGCCTGTATGTGTGACACATGCAAGTATATATATATATTTTGTTTTTAACCCATAATTGTTATTTATTTGTATTATTGACAAGTGCGTTTGCGACCTGCATTATTACAACAAACGTTTAGGTTAATAGGGTTAAAAAAGAAATTATACAGAAGGGGAAAATTCCAAATTTTATACCCAGAATTATTATAAATATTAATATATCTTGTATACTATATTATCAATATTATTAATACATTTTTTATCCGTAAATATTACAAGTATCAATATATTTGATATTGCATTAAAACATCATTTGCTTTGTCAAATAGTGATTATTTTAAAATAATGTCGAACAACATAAGATTATACATATATTATTTGTATAGTCATTGTGTAAATATTTTATGCAAATAATGCCAGCCCGTGAATAGGTTAGCACTTCGAGTTTGTTCTGTTTTGGCAACGTCAATGTGTTTATATATTATGCACACTAAATAATTGCTTACACAAACACTGTGAAATATAATACACTAGCAAGTGTAATCGTTGCAATGTATTTGCCCTCCATTACACAGTTAATACAAAGTTCATTATTTTTTTATGATAAATAATTTATTACATATTTGAAGTGTATGTTTTATTCGTTGGAACACACAGATGTATAAAACCGGTGCGAAAATGAAATCTGAGCTTCCTCCTCTTCTATAATTATCACCTTGGTTTTCATCGTGACTGCAGGTACCAAGTTCCACTACATTTATCATACGAGCAAGAAATGAGTACTGCAAAAATTAGCTTAAAAAATACGAGGCATCTCCATTCGCGCTAATCCCAACCGGTATGCGTTTGCTGAAGCGTGTAACGCTGAATCGAGTAATTAATCGGAACAAACATAATTCCTCAGAAGAAAAAAATAGTGATTAACGTAGCACAACTGTTCGATTCGCGTGTTTACTCTGAAATTATTCGGAGCATTCATCATTAAAATTTTTCACTTGCTCCGCCTTCTTTGGCCACGCTTCAGGTCTTTCCAAATCAACATTTTGTAAATTAACACAATGAAGTATAAATAAGTTTCTTCGATTAAAGATTGGACTGTAAATCAATAGTGCGGATGTCAGACAGGCACGATGAATTGTGCGAAATTTCTCGAATCAAACGCTGTCGGTATCTCCTATACAGTATACGTAATCGAGTATTTCCGATCGAAGTAGTGATGGGTTTGAGCAAGTACAACTCACTGTACACGCGAGTGTTGTAACCTGTTCTCCATTTGTAAACTGTTTGAAGAATTTTCAAATGAAATCATAGTACATTCTAATACAGGTAACACATTTTTCGGTACATTTTATTGATGTACTATTGGAACATGGAGAAAACTTATTTTAAAAAAATCGAAATATTGATATTTGTAATGACATTTTAAACATTATTTTAAAGATTTTATTTCACCAGAATTCTTTTATTTAATTTAGTTAGAAGTGTGATGCTATTTGAAAATATTTTATTGTCTGATTCAGACATGTTTATCCTAAAAAATCATCTCCTTTGTGAACAACTATGTCCTAATGGTAAATTATGTATTAACTGCTAAATAATAACTATAATAAAGATATGCATACGAAATATAATTAAACTGTCTGCTAGAAGAAAATGATGGAAATGATGTTATTGATCATAAAATATTAAAATAATTTATCGCTTTATTGAAATCGATATCCAACGATAGGATTATATCGAGAAATGCGGCTGTCAATTGGCCTCCAAGATTTTGCAACCTGATGCCATTAGCCTTTCTCTTGGGGCCATGTGTTTCTTGTGGGGTCTTTTCTTTATTTTAATAAGCCACAAACTGTTAATGATCTGTGAGCAAACATAATTCGTGTTATCGGTGAGATACGATCTGATTTATTGTGCCAGAATCATCAAAAATTGGGTTTGTCGTATTCACTCCATCAAACGCAATAGTGGTGGTCATTTATGTGATATTGTATTTCATGTATAATACCATTTCGAATATACTTTGAAATGAAGTATAATAAATCCTCTACAGTCGCAAGAGCCTCGGGGAGGTTAATTTGCACAGTTCGTAGACAGACACTATTTCTGAGCTTCAAAAACGACAGCAAGTGTAAAGAGAGACCGCACCGACAAATAAAATCATTAGACATAATACAATTATAAATAATAACAATACAATATACAATTACATCATCAGTTTCATGCAATAATTAAAACTGGTTTGTCTTTACTTATTTTTAATGAAGTTTTACCAACATATTTGTGACATTTTTTAAATTAAAATGATACCAAACAAGATATAATTTGGCCCATATTTACTGTGCCCACATGTGAAGGATAATGTAAATTCATACCGTCAATTATACCACTAAATACAGTTGAAACAATATCATGTTTGGTATCATTATAATCAGACAAATGCCACAAATATATTGGCGAAAGTCCCATAAAAAAATAATGAAAAATAAAAAAGTTTTGTAATTGGAAAGTGGTTCCCACAAATTACTATAGTGACTACTAGACTATCTTCCATATTTTTCGTTTTATTTCAATTCAAAGTTCTATCGTTCTTATTGAAAGATCCTGTATGAAACATACAGGTTATGTCTCTGTGACCTGCGCGAAGAACAGTTATGCTCTCCGTCAATCAGAAGCGATCACGAGAGTGACGAATCACTGTGAAAAATCACCATGATTGGGAGCGAACGTGATCGAATGACGAGTGATCCAAAAGTAGCAGTTCACGGCATTCCTACTTAGAATATTACAAATTTTTTATTCGCGGCGCAAAGGTTCGATCATTTACAGCAACAATTAGCCATATTTGTGAGATACTAAACGCTAGATTCGGATTTGAATCTTCAGGTTCGAGAACTACTTATTCCTACTTACCTATTCCTACTTAGAGCCACCTGGAGAATATCACTCTTCTCTTTTCCCGACACTGACTCTGGGACACCCTGTAGAGGAAGATGCAATGTTGGACCCATCGCTAGCCGTGCTGGGGCTAGATTCACCGTAGCAAATAAATGTCGTTTAATATCAGACCGGTTTTACCTTCCTTTATCCACGCGTATCGGCCGCGGATAAGTACCGGGCTGACTTTCTTTGAAGACGGTGCAATGACTGTTTCCACTCCGTGCTCGAATTAATTGAAGCGCATACCAGATGAGCAGGTGGCACTAAAGGGTTTATTTAGGTTCCCCACCACGAAATTAGCCGCGTCCACGGGCAGGGGAAAGCGGCACGTAGACAATCGTATCGCGGGGCATTGCGAAAATTATAGGCTCGCAATAAGCATGAACGAAACCACTTACCCAATAACAGTCTGTTTCTACAGTCGGATCAGAGGAACGGCTGGGAAGCTGAACAGGCTGCACACTGATGCTTACAACGAACAGCTTCTCTCGGAATCGATGCGCAGAGCTAACCGGGAAATTTTATAATTATTAGCGCTTCCTTGAATTGGCGCGTGTATCGAGCCAATCGTAGATCGTTGCTTTTTGTGGTCAAAGGACGCACAGGCGGTTCGCTCTATTCAGATTCTCGGCGATCTCTCTGCAAAATCTTCTTGGAACGTTAGCCTAGATACTGATGCTGCTGTTTTAAGGAGTTAGGACACATTAATGATTTGAAAAAATCGAAAATTGTTTTCTGAAAGAAAAATT
This sequence comes from Lasioglossum vierecki, assembly GCA_028455595.1. Classification (NCBI taxonomy): domain Eukaryota; kingdom Metazoa; phylum Arthropoda; class Insecta; order Hymenoptera; family Halictidae; genus Lasioglossum; species Lasioglossum vierecki. Next base: position 3,750,559 of record CM052340.1, on the reverse strand, counting down.
ACATTCGTTAACTCTAAACGTCGTTTTCCTAGAGTTGCGTTTTTCAAAACGGTGTACAAGATATATGTCTCGAGTTCTACCTTGGCAATTACATGAAAATTTTACAGTCATCTTCATTATAATATCTATTAGGCATTGACGATCGATTTTTTCATTTTTCCATTGCTGTGTTAAATGTAAATAAACAATTCGCAAATTTTCTACCGAAATTCATTTATTGAATTTAAAATATCTGGCATTTTGTTAATTTTTATAAAAATTGAAATGTGGTATCGTCATATCTGATGCAGTTTTCGTCAGCCCGTTTATTGCAACGTGTGCATTGCACTCAGTTATTCACCAGAAACGCTATCCGTGTAAGATTCATTGCAGATCAAGCATTCTAACTCATCTTCTGATTCCGAGGACAAGGAATCTTTCCTGAATAACGTAAATCCTATGCTTAGTAAAGTAGCTCTGGTCGACATTTTTATCATTGTAAGGGCCACACGCGCATAACTTCGATGCACCGAATAAAATAAAACTCCTCAAATTATAGTCAACGTATCATATTTCTATAAACTAATCATTAAAAAAAGTCAAGCAGTACTTGATGTACAAAAATTGATAAATAGTCGAAACAAAAATATTTACTTACCGTCGATGTTTTTAGATTTTTTATTCTTATTATAGTTATCATTAATACTTACAGTATTTACAATATTGTTCATTTCTCATCCCCCTTTCTCCTTATACCCCTTCTTTCATTTCTGGCTGTTCATCGTCCATCCTATTCTTTTCATTCATACTTCCTCTCCACTCATCCAATTCTCCCCTCCCCCTTCATCCTCCAACACTTCCTACATTCACTCCTGCCATCCTTTTTCCTCATCTATTCTCATGCATACCTCCCATACATGCTCTCATGTCTTATTCTCCAACCACACACTCTACTTGTCAATACTGTAAATATAATATAAAAATAAATAAGAATTTTGTATATAAATTTCTCTCTATCTCTCTATTTTAATATAAGTATAGGTTAAGTTAATATGTAAGATAGTAATAAGGATAGATTAAAAGTGGTGGAAGGGGAAAAATAAAGAAGGAAAAGTTTGTTAAAGATTATACCTCTAAGGGGAACTAATAAAGTTATACATACATACATATTCTTCTTGATATAACACGCAAGTTATACCAATGACAACACATTACATGGTGAGCTAGTCACTCTCATGTTACAATATCGTGGAAAGCAGCATCATCTACTTTATAGTATTACTATTCGAATGGATTATTCAACTAGCCCCGGTCTTCCCTACATAGTGGATAATTCATTACCGTTATTTTGAATTTTGTATTTAAATCTGCTTTTCAGTGCATTAATATTGAAAACTCTTTTGAAAACGCAGTTGTTTACGAAAACGTAGGAAGTTTAATCAAACTAGCAAAACTGCTTTAATTTACTTTCTGATCGAACCTTTGCGCCGAGATCATCAATTTATATATTTAACCAGTTTATATATTTTATTTGAATTTATATTAATATTAATATGTTATATATATAAATAATAGAAATATATTAATATTAATATAATATATATTTATATTAATATTGAAAACTCTTTTAAAAATTTACAGACGCAGTTGTTTCCTCTTTCTTGAAAAGGATCCATATTAGGATCGAAACGTAGAAAGTTTAATCAAACTAGCGAAATTGCTTTAATTTAATTTCTGATGGAACCTTTGCGCCGAGATCATTAATGCTTCTTGTTATAAACTACCTTACGATCGGTAATCAACAAACACATTTATAGTGGATATCATTGGCATTTAGCGAGATTAACCCTTTCTCCTGCTATAACACCAAAAAAGAATAGTTTCCGGACAAACCTCGGCTAAACTCGACACGATCAGATTTTCTTTGCTGTTAATAGATACTTATCCATCCGCGAAACTGAAAAAATCTGAATCCGGGTGTTCACATCGCTGGATGGTTTCGATCCAATCAGCGTATCGGCCTATCGAAGAGCGGTAACTTGCGCGTTTGCGGCTGTGTGGGCTCGCCGCGATACACCTACGTAATAGCGAAGTACGATAGTTATCGGACTCACGCGCATCTCATCCGAGGGCCTTAAGTGCACCTTGTAAATATGTAAATGAATAAATCCTGAATGCGCGTTTGCGCTACGCGCGCACGAATAACAGATCAGCCAACGCCAGTGACCCTTTTGTCGTCCTGTTCCGGCACGACAAAATGCATCGTAACTCACTCTTATCACGTGAATTACGTGTACCCATACGACGGTCCATGGCCAGCCGGATTAGTAGATGGACCAACAACGACGACTATAACCGGTGCATAACTAGTCTCGAATCTTTCATACGCAGACCCCTCTAATCGCACGAATAGTCGAATTAAGAAAAATTTAATCTTACTGATATCGTCGCGTCGGGAACTTGAGCAAGAAATCCGAGTCGGCTATGGCTCCGCTTGCTTTCGATTTGCTACTTTAGCCTCAAAGAGTCGATGGTTCACGCTTGGTCAGTATTCTACGATCAATATGTCGAAACTTTACGAACGGAGTGTGAAACTTTATGCTAATTCACACTTACTTATTTCTAGTTTTAGTTTAACTTTTTTTCCTCCGATAATGGATGCGATAAAAGAAAAATGAAGTGACATTAAAGTTCAATTGATTTTTTAGTTTCCAAGTTTTCGTAATAGACACTTGTGGCAGTCAATTAGGCAAATTAGTACATAATATTATGCTACATAAACCATATATGGTTTAAAGCATTAATTTGTACCTTTGTAATTTTTTATTCTCTTTGTACATTTACAAATGCATTTACGGTCCAATAGCAAGGCTCAGAAGCATTGAATATTTTAAATGGATATCAATTATTACTAAACAAGTTTCTCTTTGCATATTCTTATCTCGTCGATTTCAATTTTTCTTTACCATAAAAATCTCTTTAATGTTGAATAAGCAGAGAAATTGTTACCTACTGTTGCTTCAAACAAGTCAAAAAATATAATTCTCAAGTTGTTGATGTGAAATATGTGTTTAAGTTTGTCTTCCTGAATACTTATAAATAATTGTTATTTGAGAATAATAATTTCACTGTAAAAGTACTTTCAAGGCTTATCGATTCGTTGTTTTTAATTGTATTACCAATTGTACGAAAAAGAAATTATAAAGATTGAAAATACTTCGAAACTTTATCCAGCATTTGAAACTGGAATATTAATATTATAAATTACAGTTTTCGTTTGTCGTGTAGACAATCATATTTTTCGGTATTCAATTAATAAAGCTATTATAAAACATTTACAAATATCAAACATTTCTACGAGAACGATGAATTTTATGAAAATAATAATATTATCGAGTAACTTATGGTTTAACAATTTGAAATAAATGCTAAATTTAATTATTTTTACAAATTCGTACCACTCAAGATACTTGTTCGTCTTCTTCGTAGATGTCGCTAAGTCATCCTTCTGAATTGGTGTACCTGCCTGTAGACTACACACTGTAGAAATGTGTGCATACAAAGGTAGCATTGAGATTAGAAAATGATTCAACAAACAGTATTTCCATAAACACACAGTTACATATTTTTCGATAGAATATTAGAACGAATCATAAATAATTTCCATTTCTGTGAACAAATTGTAATGATGCATTTACCATCCTAATGTCTAGACGACGAATTTTATGCATTTATTACAAAGATTAGCAGATGCAATTTAAAACAGCAAAAATATTAAAAGGATTTAAAACTATTGTTATATTATTTTCAATTAATTCAGGTACCTAGAACACTTTTATTTTGCATAAAGATCTGCTGTCTACTAATGACACTCGAACTTATTTATTGTATATTTCGAAAATATTCGCGAACATATTGATTAAAACTGATATATTCAATATTCGATAAAATTTATGTATTATAATGCAGATTATTTATAAATGAACTTAATTCATTTGTAGAGGCATCCTATGTTGAATGGTTGTCAGTATTATTTATTTATATTGGGTTGGAAAAAAAGTTCATGGCGTTATCAAATTAGGAATCGAAGATAAAAAGTAATAGAAAAGAATGGAAAATATGTTATTGAATAAATATCTGAATTTTAGCTTTTAATTTTAATTTACAAACGCTTCGAACTTTCGTTCCAATCCAATATTTGATTTTTCATAACTCTAAATATAATCTAGGAAGTTAATATTTTCAATTGCATGAATCTTTCGTAAAATAAAAGGTTCGTTTCAAAGTTTATTATAAAGTAAATACATTGGTATGTTAATAAGAAGCAATTTTGTATGGATTGAATCCTACTATACAGCAACTCATTTAAATATTTTTTCAAATTGGTATAAATACCTCTGAAAAACCTAAATCACTTTCATTATAAAGAAAGACAAAATTATCAAGTTTACGATTAAAAATTCTAGCCAATTAACCCAAATCAACTCATGTACCAGAAATTTATGTATAATTTTCTTTTCTTAAGTGTTTAATTTAAATTGTTTTGTTGCTTTGTCCATTCGTCCATGAATGGTATGCTTAGATCCGTATAATAGCTCTACATATTGATCAAATACCAGTCAATCATAATTGTACATAATAACACATCAGTCAATACAGTAAAGTGATTAGCTAATACCGAAACTTAATTAAGCATGCTAATCAGAAATGCAATCTCGTCACGTGTCGTCGACAGTCGATGTTATCGATCCAGTTGCATTCCGGTCAACTGTGAAAAACCATGCGCATTTATCAGTTGTTTTGACATGGTATCAAGTCATTGCCTTGTGAAAGATTGAACCGACTTGAAGGGACTCGGTCCTTTCTTATCAATCATGCCTAGAAACCGGTATGATAATTTTATATAGCAAGGAATCTGCTGCCTCCCAATCATGAGCATTGTATAAATACTATGCGATTGGATAGGAATTACTGTGGGAACTCCTTATTCTATTTGAAATTGTGTGCAAAAAGTTAACGACGCTTTAATAAAAGATCTTATAATATCTCACGGTAAAACAGAAAATTGTCGACATCGTGTCGCTAGAAACTGCACGGCGAGCGGCGAACAATTTCGTGATTACGGATCGGTCGATTAATTAACTCTTTTGTAATTTCTGTATCACTATTTATAATTTCCGTCCCCCAGTTGTTACAACAGAATTTCTCGGCACCGATAACAGCTCGATGGCTCCGTATAATAAGCTATAGTCAAATTGTTACTCTCCGGTTACAAGCCGTACGCGTTTCGTCATTCGAATAACCGGTCACTGTCTCATCGATTCCCATTAACATGAATATGTTTCTTGTACGGTGCTTTCTTTCGCAGTACGAGTGTTACATTTGTTCTTTGAATTTCATACAGACCGCCGATCATTGTGGGAAAACGCGTTCAACCGATCGGATGAAAGGACGTTATTTCTTGTTACAAACCTTGAATTCTAGTCGTTGTTAATCATTCGCTTCACAGAAGCATAATTTTATACTATCTTGTTGCGTTTAGATATCTGATTTCTTGGTCCGCTATCTTAATTATAACGTCACCATTCCGCCTCTTCGTATAATCTGGCTCGCATAATCTGCTCCTTTTATCGCATTAACGGTATGCTAAGCGAACTGCTCAGGCGAACTCACATTTTTGTAAAATAGTTTACGAACGTAAAAGTTACATTAAAATTCGGGACTTATCTGGGTTATTACTATACTGCGGATCTTTATGCATTTATGGCATCTGAAAATATTCAAAAATGCTACAATGTAATATTCGATAGAATTTTGTACGAATTTAATTTATTCCCGATCTACAAAGATTACTATCTTTGAAAATAAGATTCTATTTACTTCTACTTTTTAAAAATTCGTTTACAAAAATTGAAAATTGCATAATCATCCGCAGTATAGTTATTGCGAATAACAATAATTTGTACAAAGTTATTTGAAAAATTAAATATTTATATTATTGTATGTTTACGGCAGATATCAAAATTTTGTAATAAAAATTCATTTCTTTTATGAGGGATTTCAATTATACTGGCTTTTATAGTGGTTTTTAATACTGATGTAATTAGACTGCGGATATTTATGCAATTTGCAATTTTCTTAGACGTATTTTAATAAAGTTAAGTAAAATAATACTTTAAAATACTTTATAAACATTTGAAATAATGAATTATTCTAAATACTTTATTATTTATATTTCACAAATACCATAAGAAGTTAATTTTTATTTAACGTTTGAATCATATGAATTATTGTCTATAATATGTTATTGATGCAGCTAGATTAATTATTAAAAGACATGTTACTTTTTATAGTTTGACGATCTTAAAGTTCAACTGTATTTTCTTCTAAAATTGTTCTTCAGTACACGAAGCAAATCACATTTTTAAGAGCACAAATCATTTGACGAAATGAAATATGAAATTCATTTTTTGAAAAATGATATTGTTCAAACAAACTAGCACATTTCGAATAACATGTAGCCAAATCGGATAGCATATTATCTCAACGATTATTTTTCAAATTATTTCGATAATGCCAAAGCCAGTTCACGCATTTGTCAGCGCGTCATTTTTCAGATAGGTGACAGAGTACTATCAGCTAGGGGTTGCTCGTTGTCTGCTTCGCTGTCGTTCCAGGAACGACAAAAAAATAAGTAAAAATTGCTTCGCCCCTCGCATCTGTCAAACGACACAAGAACCGTGCGTATCGACGTGTAAATCCGAAAATCGGTGATCGTTCGTAACACATGGCGGCCGTTTCTTGACAGAAGATTGATATACCGCACTCCTGTTTGCATCCGAGACGCGACTGTGATTCGTTTGATCTTCTTCGAAGGATCGAAGTGTCACGGATCCTTCCCCGTGCAGCTTTAAAATTGTACTCACGGCCCGTAAAACCCAACACTGAAATCTGAAACGTTGTCTGAAGATCGATGGCGGACATCGCCAGACAGTACGACCTGTAGTTGATGAAAAAGAAGTAAAACCGGAGGATTTGTGCAGGCTCCGATCGCGCCGGAAGTGGTGGGTGCCCAACAGATCCACCGAGCGGCGCGCCGGCGAAATTCGAGAGTCGTAGATTCCTTTTTCGTAGATTTCTTCGTGAGCCGCTTCGTCTACACGTATTCCAGGATCAACGTGTAGATCCGGAGGCTTGATATGCCGAATTTATTGGCGTTCTTAACAGGAAAACACAACAGCTGTTCTTCTCTGTCTGCACAAGGTCTACTCACAATTAGTGTTTCATCACCCCTGGAAAAAAATTAGTCCATCAAACAAATCAAGTGTCATTAGAGGGTAACTGTACCGATTATTGGGGTATCATGCTTTGATCGCACTTTATTCTAATATCATTCCGAATTTATCATGAAATAATAATATTTGTAAGCATTTTATGGAGAAATGATTCTTCTTTGTCTGCACAAGGTCTACTCACAATTAGTGTTTCATCACCCCTGGAAAAACTTAGTCCATCAAACAAATCAAGTGTCATTATAAGGTAACTGAACCGATTATTGCGGTATCATGATTTGATCGCACTTTAATCTAATATCATTCCTAATTTATCATGAAATAATGATATGTGTAAGCATTTTATGGAGAAATGATGTGTTCCGGACACAAAAAAGCTATCGAACGGCCTATTGCAAATTCGACTTGGTTTAGGACCACTTTTGACTTCCTTATCCGACTATACCCTTTGTTACATTAGGTCGGGTTATTCAGCTATGTCCACACTGAAACATCGAGCAACTTTTTCCCGCCTCTTGTTGCTTTTTTCTTTTTTACCGAATATAAGAAGTTTGGAGAGATACGTTGTAGTACTTCTTTAAAAACTCGAATCAAAGTTGATGTATGTTTAACAGAAAATTGAGACAGATGCTAATATTTTAAAAAAAGTTTTATTGGTTTCCAAAAGCCTTACAATACTAAACATTTATGAAAATTAAATAAGTCGAATGAACATTCACCGCGTTTTACGTTTCAGTTCTAACAAGGAATTCATATGTTTAGTAAAAAATGGGCTGAGCATTACAAACTACATTTTAACACAATAGTCGTAAATAAATTCATGAAAGAACTTTGTATAACAGACAAGTTTAGTCGGTTAGCAATCAATTTGTTCTTATAATTAAGACAATAAAATAAATATTATTATATTTATTGTTGATATCAGTTAACTTGTTTGTGTGTGCGTTTTTCCATAGAATTTTCGATTTTTGTAGACAAATTGTAATTATGTGAAACCAAGTAAAAGTCGCATGTTCAGTGGCCTTTGTAGATCTGAAATAAATAAGAATAGTTGAATGTTATATTTTAGCATTTTTGAAAAGTTTCGAAAACCATAAATGCATAAGTCTAATCTTGACAACTCACATCTTGGCCATTATTTAAGATACTTCGCGGAACAACTTTGTCGGAAGAATGTGCTCGATCATGGTAATTTTTATCGAACGGGCACTACTCTGTTATGTCGGACTTATCACAATCGCATCCTGGTATTTCATGCAACATTGCAATGTATTTATCTCTATGTCATTTCCGCTCGTTTTTATTTTGTCATTTTCTTTCTACTGTTTCCTGCAGCAACGGTGTACCTCACGCTTTTCTCAGTGTTTTCCACGTTCAACCAGGAATTTACTAAGGCACATACAGAGTACTTCACCTTACTTGACAATCTTAAGGCGGTAGACTCGTTTTTAGAATTGTAGGCTCACTTCTTGATAATATTAGGTGTAGAAATTAATTCTCTGCCTTTTTAAAACAAATTTAGTATTTATTTTAATGTAATCACATACCTGTTATTTTCGAATCCATTATTTTCGATGACTTTGGTCCATATTTCAGGCAACTGTCGAATTCTTTGACTGAAAAATGGCGGATTTAATGTAATGAATTCGTTAATACTTTTTTGCACCTTCTCAAATGTTTGGAAATTTGTATCTGCTAATTTCTCAAGTTTCTATTTTTATAAACAAAATTTAAGAAAGTGGTATTAAATAAACACCTATTTCTAGTGGCACAGCCTCTGTAGATCCACAATAAATAAAAATTGCAAGTATTAAATCCAATTAAATTTTACATTCTTGCATTTCTTGAAAATTTTCATAAATCTTAACACTAGATTTACGGGACCCGTTAAAATGACGGGTTCTAATATTTTTAATTTGTGATTATGAAGATTGTAAACATGCTTCCCTGAGGAATTATTTACCAAAATTTCTTTGGGTATACATTAATGGAGAAATGGCCAAAAATTTGGATAGACACATACTTGATATGTGTATGAAATAATGTGAGAAGTTTTTCTAGAGTTCTGTAAACCTAGTGTTAAATGCATAAAGAAGTAAACGTTTTCTAGCAAGTGTTAAATGCATAAAGCAGTAAACGTTTTCTGACTGCCAACATCCTTAAATCGTTTCAAAACTTTCAAATAAAAATTAGAATTTACATATTCATTTTATGGTTCCATGTGAGTGCTGTGATTATTTCCAGTATATATTTTTTATTGACGAATACTGAGATGATGAATGCTGAAAAGGTTGTTGCGTGTCACTCCTGCAATGTGAATTACAACGGAAAGAAACGAGGAAAGGAGTGGGTGCAGTATTCCATGTGTGAATAGTGGGTGGACTTTGAATGTCTTAGTTATGACTCCGGAAGTTATACTTGCGACTACTCTGAAAGTAAATTGAAGACTGGAATTAGAAAGGGCTGTAAGTGCCAAAACGAAAATTCCGAGAGAAATCCATGTAAAACTTATAAGAATGCAATATATTTCAGAGACACATACAAAAATTCCAATTTTTAGTTAATACAACTTGACAACAATATATGATTTTGAAAAAGAGAACAAGATAGCAAAGTGAGGAAAAATGGAAAGATTAAAAGTAGTCCACTTGTCGTTTTCTTGAAAAAGGAATAATAAACTAACTTACATCTTTTATTGAGGAATAATTATTTTTGAAATCATGGCAGTTACAGCATTTTTTAATTGCAACCTTCAATTCCTATTCCTACAATTAACTACTTAAAACGATAAAATTTGGATTTTCTATTTTCCCATTTTTCCGTGCTTTCTCACGCAAATATAATAGTTCAATTTCAGATATTCTTTCATCTATGCACAAAAGAATGAAAAGCAGCTACATTTGAATTATTTCAGCTACTTTGTCTTTCGATTAATTGAAGTAACTTATTTGCATTTGCTCTAAATAGATTTCGATAACACGTTTCCGGTTTCTTCTATTGCTACCTACTAGTTGATTTTGCAAGATCATATTCCTATGCCAGATCCATTGTACATTGCCCACGTTCCAGTTTCTTCTTAATTGTGTCAGTTCTTCTTTCCATTGTCAATTCTTCGTGTTTCCGTTTTGGATATACATATTACAAAGTCACGTCATATTGTATATTTACCATGAACAAAACTATAACAAAACCCCTATCAAAGATTGACTTTGTTAAAAGTTTGATAATAGTGCAATATGATATTTGTACAAAAATTCAAAACGCTTCGCAGAACCACCATATTTTATATTTTGCATAGCCACAAAAATAAGAAAAACTCAA
>CM052340.1:3692343-3739867 GCA_028455595.1 Lasioglossum vierecki | reverse complement strand
CGCAGGTGGGAGGCATAACTCGACTAAGCAGCTCCGCACAAGTCACCCCCACCCCTCTTTGCACGTGATCCATGCCGCTCTTCCCCTTTCGCTGGTTTCTTTTTATTTCACCTTTCTTTTTACCCTAGACTCCCTCTTCTCTCTTTCCTTTCGCTTTTTCTTCCTTACCTTTTCAACTCGATTCCTCCCGTCCTCTCCAACACACGTACGAGCCGTACGACGCGACCGCGCCGTGTCTTCGTGGCCGAAAATCAGGGTCCCGATAAGCAAACACTCGGCCGCGCCGCTCTATTATTAAACTATAAAATCGAAAGGTTCCCAATGGCGCAGAACCTATCGCACACCGTACGCCGTACTGCTCCGAGGTTTGACAGTTGATCGAGCCACGATACGCGCAGCTTCATAAGCTTGCTCTTCCAGCTCCCTAACTTGATTGAGACATCCCGGTCAAACGAACGCGGAATATTCGATGGGAATTTAGCCCGAAAATTATGTTATCGATCGTGCATTTAGATGCAAATGCTATCATTCCCAAGATATCGATTTTAACATGGGAAACCAGGCATTGTTCGATTGTAAGGTATTATTTGTAAAATTTTGTAAATTGTGCGAATACCATTTATACTGTTGTTAAATAGACACATTAACCCTTAGCACTCTGAATTATTTTTGAAATTTGTTGCCATCAAACTTATTTTAAATATTTTTGTTTGCTATTAGTTATATTAAATATAGTTCTCAAACTTTGTTGTGATTTATATTTGTGGAACATGTATTTGTTTTTAATTAAAAAATATAAATAATGTCGTTCTATTGACAAAGGAGTGCAAATGATTAATATTGCACCTTATTTTGCACGTCATTTTCCCGGTGTGAACAAAATTATAAATTAAGTGCATTTAGGTAAGGGGTGGTTGTTAATAGATTGCGGATCTCTATGCAATTATGGCATTTGAAAATTTTCAAGAAATGCTAGGACATAAATTACACAGAATTTCGTACGATTTTCATTTATTTCATAACTGAACAGATTATCACTACGGAAAATAAGATTCTATTTTATTCCGTTTTCTAAAAATTCTCATCGTGCAACATTCTCATTAAAAAATAAGCATAATGTATTGCTATTATAAACCAGCACGGGACAGTGAACTCTGCCGGCATCATATGAGACGCATTGGAATGACTTAATTTTCGGAGCCAACGGATGACTAAGGTGGAGCGAAAGAAAAATGACGTATAAAAATAAAGAAGGGCATGATTAGATGCAACTAATGCCACGCCATTGCACCACTCGATCTTTCGTAGCTCATTCTTTTGCCGGCGTATCCTGGTCACGCCCTTGTTCAAACGTCGGCATCCCTAAGATGATTATAACATCATCCTCCTGAAAATCTACAAGCTCGTTATACCGCGTAGAACAATGATCCCCCTCCACTCATTCTTCTGCACAATTCAAAATATCTTGCTGCATTTCAGTTTTCTGAAGTAAACCGCATCAAAATAGCCATTTAATTGAAATACAAAATTTTAATATACCTGCATAAAATGCTATCATTAAATTAATTTTAAATTTAAAAATGGGACTGGAGATTTACTTTTATCCGATATATCGATAAACGATAAATGTATAAGAACTTTATTGTATTAAAATAATTTCAACTTTTAATTATAATTTGAAAGTAATACATACAGGGTGAGTCACGAAGCGTGACCAGGTTATTTACTCTGTTGCTAGCGATTCGATCAGAATTTTTTTAGCTAGAATAACGTGGTTAACGGAGAGCTTTAAGTTGATTGCACTAGATTTTTTGTCAACCTTTTTTCCCCAGATTTATTAATGTCACGTTCAGTTTTTTATAGATAAACCTACCATTTTCTACACCCATCTTTTAGTTTAGAATTTAGGGGAAACTCTCTCTTTCCCAGACGAATTCGACAAGTATCATGTAAGATACTTTAAAGTTTTAAGACTTTTCTTAATAAATAATTTATACATAATAATATATATACATATCAATAGTATGTGGACAACACGATTAATTTTTAAATAAATCTTTGATCAGTTTTATTCAATTTTACTCGGTCTAGTTTACACAGTTAATAATAATTAATTAGATATCTCACTAATAATAATAATAATTATTATTATTGTCTGGAGAATCATATTTGCAACAAAATGCCCACATACTTTTGTGCGGGAGTGTATGAACTTCAGTTTTATATTGTCCCCACTCTACACAGTATTCAATAAGTATAATACTCGACTGCAGACCTCATTGATAAGTTCTCCAATAATTAATAATGTTATTATTTGTTAATATGTATTCACAAAAATAGCTAATTGTTGTTGTAAATGATATAACCTTTGAGTCGCGAATAAAAATTTGTAATATCCTGAAGATAAATTACGATCGATAACCAATTAATTAATTATTAATAATGTTGGTTTATCCCTGACACGATCCTAGAACAAGCTCACAGCTAGGTCACAATGAAACTCGCTATAGGCGCACTTTCTGCCTATTTTACAGCTAGTGTAAACTGTAAACCATCTCGCACAAGAATAACAACCCACCAAAGAAAGATGCTACCACATTGCTACCACCGGTAAATTACGAGTCAAGAGGCTTATGGCTTGTTTGAGGTCTATCATTGGACACGGTCCTATCATCAGCCGTTAAAGCTTTCAGTTGAAATTGCCGTAGAATTGCGGGCACTAAAACTCGAAACGGAAAATTTGTACCGTTGTAAAATGGTCGCGGCAACTGGCCACCCCTAATCCAGACAGGTAATTTTACACGGACCAAGTAAGCAAACATACCTGTGCATACCCATCGTAGACATGTACCCGACAAACCATAACGACATTTACCAATGCCTCTTTCGCTTGAAATCCTTGTTAACCACTTAATCCTTGTTAACCAGTTAATCTCGCAAACTTGAAACCGCTGTAAATTACAGGTATACATCATGCGAAATCGGTACGAGCAGATGCGTCGATGGTATACGAAAGTGTGTCAATGCTCAAAACTATTTTCCATAATTACAGTAATATTTGCGAATGCCGAACTTGTCACTATACAATTGTTAAATGATATCGGCGCTACGGTTCGATCGTAAAAAACGAACTTAACTAAGCAGTTTTGCTAATTATTTTAAATAATCTACGTTTCGGTCACTGATTTGGACCATTTTCGTACGTTGATTATTTAAAATAATTAGTTATTTAAAATAATTAAAATAATTTTAATTATCGATATAAGAAGTTTATTTGTCACTATACATATGTATTAGGTGCTAAACATAATTCCTCCGTTTCTTCACTTCCGCAATTGATTTGTTCCAAAAGAGAGGATGAATGAATCTTAATCAAAATAATTTCCTTCATCTAGGTGCATGGTAGTGCACCAGCCAAGTTCACGCACTACCTCCTTTTACATGAAACAGCTTAGTCGTTTTTTAGAGGCTTGTAACTCGGAACTGGAGGCAGATGAAGAGATGTAAATTTGTACACTTGTTAAATGCTATCATGTCTCAATATTGACAAAATATAAATCTTTCGACATTTGTAGGTTCCGAGATATAAGACCTCAAAAATCGCTTTTGTTACTAACTGACAGATCATCAAAACCTTTTGGGTACTTCCCATTGACCTATAAGCTTGAAATTTGGTACATAGTACATACGTCCTCCATAAGAAACCATCGAAGGAATAATTATCAAACAATTTTACAAACAATTTTTGTTATTACACTTAAGCATTTCAATAATATTTTTTGAAAATTGCACAACACATATATATTTTTACAGACGCAATGCAAATACATCTTGAAAGGGATTCAAACTAGAATCGAAACGTCGATGATTATTTGATAATCTGCAAACTTGTTTTTTCATTTCTTAGTAGTAATTGATCGAACCATAGCGCCGAGAAGATTTAACATTTATTATTAACAACATTACGATCGATATTCAAAGACAGCTTTAATAATTATCAAAGTTTGAAATTTTATCTAGGAAGATCGAAAAGTTGAATGTTTAACTTGGTAATTTGCAAATTGCTTTATAGAATAAAGTAACAAACGATCGAACCTTGCGCCGAAAACATTAACCATTTTATATTTCCAATGATCTATTTATTTTTTCTTGGACAGTGGCGCCACTGCTTTGGACTTGTCACTTATTTCGATCGATGCAGCACGGACTTTCAGAACAACACTTATATTTTTACGAAGAAGTGAAAATTTGGCTTGATGAATGGTCGGCCTAAAAAACGAGTAGTTTTTTTAGCGCAGAATTCATTCTTTGACAGAAAAATAGGAAGCAGTCCTAGCTAACCATGGTCAATACTTTAATTATTAAGGTAATTTATTTTGTTATGGAAATTAACGTTAACACTTTGCGAAAAATCAATATTATTAATCGAAACACCTATTACATACAATTATTGACTCAAGAACTGCATAGGTTGCCTCGGTACTATAAGCCCGGCTAGCTCAGTCGGTAGAGCATGAGACTCTTAATCTCAGGGTCGTGGGTTCGAGCCCCACGTTGGGCGAATTTATTTTTTATATTTTTTTTACACGCAAGATCAATTTTTTGATACAAATATAATTGCTCTCTTTAAATATACTATTAAGAAAGTTTGATATACAGTTGCACATTAATAACGATATATTTAAAAAACATAGAAAATCACACTAATATGAATTATTTAAATATTATATAATACATACAAAATTCGTAATATACTTTATACATACTTTATTCCTAATTGTGAATAAAAAAACGTTTAATTTAAGTACTGTCATTTTGACGAGGCCCGAAAACCAAGATTGCAGCTTCCCCTTTACATTTCCAACTGGTGATTACTACATAATCTATAATATATTACATATTATATTATATATTACATAATCTATAATATATCTATAGTGTATGTATGGCTAAAGAATTTTAAATAGAACCTTGACTAGCAACAGCAATTTTCATTGTGAACTAACAAGTTACCCTCAATAACGTCATCTAATAGTTTCCTTTAAGATTGCAATGTAAAATAGTATTTCTATGCTTTCTTTTGGTACAGCACAATTATTGAAAATCCTATTGTAGGTATTTATTTAAATGTACCAATGAGTTGGTGTCAATCGATCAGCTGATCGTCTGTTGTTGGTTGTCATTACGAACCGACGATCAATTTCCTATTAACAACCGATAGTCGTCTGTAAAATAACAGTCTTTTGCGAACCGCAGTTTGTAACGAACCGCTAAAGAATAAACATTCTTTTAGTAAACCTCCTACACTATTAATAAGTTTTCGGTAGGTACAGTGTTCAAAGCTTGATTTACGTTTTTTACTAGTCGTTTTACACGTAGCTCAGTAGCTATGTATGTCAAAATTACAGAAGATATTCATTGAGTCACCTGTACAATGTTGTTTTTAATTAAGCGTCTCTGAGCGTTTCAATAATTAATCAATACCACCGGGACAGCGATGGGATTGATATTGGGATTAATCAATACCAGCGTTTTTGAAACGTAACCCCTTCAGCACTTCTGTCACCAATTGTAGGTCTCATCCCTTCTATAAATAACTTGCGCCATTAAGCTTTTTCAATGACTTTCACTTCTGTATCATTTACTCATTTAGTGCTTTCTTATTGCAATTTTGTGTGCAATGTAGACATATCAATTATTATCGTCGCGCAAGAACGAAATGCCGCAACCATAAAATTGATAACGTGGCTCTGGAATTACACGTTGCCGTGTGTTACCGTCTACATACTAGCAACTGAAAGCATATTGAAAAAAGGTCGGATCGGCTGGCAAGAACCGCGGAATTAAGCTTTTAGATTGAAGCTTTCAATGATCGACTTTATGTCAGCCGTGGCGCACGTTAAAAAGGAACAGTCGACGTAATTGCTCCGTCGTCATTTGACACAAAATGAAGCTTCTGATGAAGGGGAGGTCCGGTCAGCGTGAATGAAAGTAGTTGCGCGCAAAAAAGTTCTGGAACGCCGTCCGGTTCGATATATTTAAGTCAGTGGTAAAGATAAGATCGGCGCGCTTGACCGATCACCGCAGAGATCACCGGTGATCGAGGATCAGCCGCCGATTGCCCTCGATCACTCTCCTCCTCTCGGTCTCCTTATTATCTTATTGTCCCTCGTCTATTTCTTTTGCCACCCCACGCTCGCTGTCCTCCCATTTTATTCCCGTTAATCACCTCGAAGTCACGCGAACGAGTTTTATTTAATTGGTGATAGATATTGAATTAGAATTAAACATTACTCTCGAGCAAAACCAACAGAGACACAGCCAGAAAAAACACCCTGCAAAGATTACCAGTTTCCTTTCATACCTTGTGATATAAAACGACACACGACTTACAAAACGTCGATATTCAAATGTTGATCATATCGATCGGAAATTCAGAAATACTGTAACAATATTTTTGAATTCTTCTGTTTCATCAATGCTTTTTTAAGAATTGATGTTGTTTAATAACCACTGTTAAAATGTACATAAAATAAGTTCTTATAACTTTATACTTTATGTAATTGTTATAATCATCAACTGAATTTGACTGTCTCATTTGTTGCTACTTATATTTTTTTAATAACTCTATTCTAACCTAATTCGATAGAACTTAAACTAAATTTAATATGTTATGCGTAGTTTTTTATGGATATGATAACTATAATTTAGAATACAAGAGAAAGGGTTGAAAGAGGCGATTAACAAAGGAAACGTGCAATGAAGAAATAAATAATTTAAGGCTGATTTGTAAATGTAGAAATAGTAATAAATTAATTAATATAACCCTCGCAAGGTAAGGTCTAATAACATAAATAGTAAAGACAAATGGATTTCATAAATAGCCTCGTTTTTAATAAATTTGAGATAAAGAATAATATAGGATAAAAATAAATAAACAGATTGAATTATATTCATATAAAAATTCTTTCCAGGAAGGTTACAAAAATTCTATTGTTACGTGTTTTTAAAGACCTGACTGGTTTTTGTAGAAATAGGTTCGTCTTAACTGTTGGTGGTTCTAGTGTTAATCAGTTATTCGTTATTGATATCATTAATATGCGCTTCGATATTCGAACAACATATTCCACTCAAGTGAGATTCGAGCAGCTAGGCGTAGCGTAGGTGGTAACATTTCAGCCTTAATTTATGAATGAACGTTTAATTCACAGTCTTAAGGCAGTAGATACGTGAATTGCAATTCCTCGATGGTGTAGAACCACGGCAATTTTATTTGCGCCGTCGCGTCGATTCCATAGTATTCGTTGATTAAATGGTGCCATTAAGACGGGTCTAGACAACCTAGTCTGCTTATCTAGCAACCTAGACGAACATATATTTACGCCCACTTGCTGAATATTGCATCGTGTACACATATATGTATATTGTATATTTATAGGCCTGGTGTATTAACTTACTTCGAAGTATTATAGATCGCTGGCCTTTAATCTACGGTAATAGTATTTAAATTCTAATCTTGCTGTTTCCATTATCATTCGAAAACTGAAATTTTCTGGTCAATTTACTTCAAGTCCGAATCGATTTCACACTCGCCGAACACGTTATAAATTATATAACAAATGAGAATGCATAAATTTCGTGAAATTAGTGTGTGCCAGCTTTCACGTTGTCGCTTTCATTGTCGTCACGTAGTTAACATTTCAAAATATAATACTACATTTCACTCTTTACGTAACAAGCGATTGTATAAAAGTAGAGATAGTAGGATGATACATTCATTAATGAATACGTGAAGGGTGCTCCATTTAATCGACCCAGTCGAATAATGCGAATTGCGCCTCGTAAACGAGAAAATAGGACTTTTGAGAGAGATAACGCCCTAGATCGATCTTTCTTATCTAGCGTTTTTGACTACTGAAAACTTCCTTTTTTGTATTATCGGGAAATAAGACGGACGCACCCTTGCAATCTTGGATAAAAGTCTACATCCTTAAGTAATGTATGAGGTAGTAGGTATATCAATTTCATATTCATATAAAGAAAATAATTAATATAGAATGGAATTATTCTGGGTGGGAAGAAATGCTCCAATTTCCAGATAAAATAGCTCCGAGTGCAAAGGGTTAAATATGTTGCTATCTGTGCAATTACTAAAAATTTAAATATTGAATGAGGTAATATGTCAATTTCATATTTATACAAAGAAAACAATTAATATAAAACGGATTTATTCTAGGTGAGAAGAAATATTTCAATTTCCAGATAAAATAGCTCCGAGTGCAAAGGGTTAAATATGTTGCTAACTGTCTAATTAATAAAAATTTAAATATTAAATGAGGTAGTATGTCAATTTCATATTCATACAAAGAAAACAATTAATATAGAATAGAATTATTCTAGGTGAGAAGAAATGTTTCAATTTCCAGATAAAATAGCTCCGAGTGCAAAGTGTTAAATATGTTGCTAACTGTCTAATTAATAAAAATTTAAATATTAAATGAGGTAATATGTCAATTTCATATTCATACAAAGAAAACAATTAATATAGAACTGAATTATTCTATTTCGGAAGAAGTTTTTGATTAAAATATTACCGAGTGCAAAGGGTTAACAAACTTTAGAAAAAGTAGATTACTATGTAGAAATTGTAGGTACTTGAGTTCCTTTGAGTGAATCGGGAAGGCTCCGAAACAATGTTAACCCTGGGCCCCAAAATGAACACTCCGTAGCTGGAAGGTGGTTTATAATTTCGCACGCAACTTGAGGCCACGTTTTTGTGCGATACAGCGACGTCCCTACCAACGGATGTTCACGTGAATAATTGATACGTCAGCGTCGAATTGATGAAGTATCATTACTGGTCCAGTCTTACCAGCGACTCGCTTCAAGCGGCTCGTTTTAAACATTTGCGTCAAGCCTGCTTAATCCGATCGTTTCTGTTGGTCGCGACGTTAATTTGACTGAAATTGCCATGTGTGTGATCCACTATAAATGAGCACCAGATGAGTAACAAATTAATAGTTACTGAACTGCAACTCGTACTCCGGCTTTAACCAGGTTAATGAATAATAATGTTTTGCATTTCGTACGACAGAAACGGAACGTTTGATGCATTAATGTAACGAATGCGAAACGTAAGAATGAATGCAGCATATGCATTCTCTGAAATACGACTAACAAAACAGAAAGACGTTAAACTGTTACATATTGTTTGGATCTGTTATTATTGTTAGACTGTGGATTTTATGCATTTATGACAAAAATGGGTGGATGTAATTTAAGACAGTAAAAATTAAGATCATTCATATCTTATTCTTAATATATTACAATTTTTGAAGATAGGAAGAAATTTTTCTATTATCCCTACATTTTCTAAGTGGCGAAGAAAATTTTTATTTTGCGTAAAGATCTGCAGTGTAGTTATTATTAATTTTACACTATATCAATTGATACCAAATATGTTTTCACTTTCAATGTTTATCAAACTCAAAAATTTACATTATATAGAAAAATATATGCTGCATTAACTCTTCACTTTCTGAACATAGATTCATACATAGAAAATCAAGTTACTGACACATACCACATTATTATTTATAAAAAACGATATCTTTTAGATTATATTTTTGGTTATTATTACATTAGTGAAATACTAAAAATATACAAATATACTTTGTCCAAAATGTACGCTGTATGATAAGTAAAAAATAATTTTTTGAAATCAATTATTGTTAGGGAGATAGATATTCATTAGAAAGCATTATGTTTTTGGTTATTATTATACGAGTGAAATACTAAAACTACGCCCAATGTGCAAAAAATATACTGTATGCAAAGTAAAAAATATTTTTTAAATTTACTTAATTAATTATTCCAATCACCTCGGTAGCGCATAAGTCTCATAATCTCAATTAATTATTCCCAATGTTATCACGTAACAACATGGATGAAATGTTTCTTAGCGAGATAGATATTCGTTAGAAAGAATTATGTTTTTGGTTATTAGTATACGAGTGAGATATTAAAATTAATTTTTTAAAATTACAATACTTAACCACGACAATACTTTTTGTCCGGGTCCCATTGTTCCGCCTATTTTCTATAACAATATGAATTTGCATAAACATCCGCAGTCTAGTTATGAAAAAGGTTCAGAAGTCTTTCGAGCCCAGCGAGAGTCCGTTGGTTACAGATTCGTCTCTTTAGTGGTTCGAATGATCTACTACAAGTCTAGTCTAGTGTAATCTAGATTTCTGAATTCTGTAAAGTGGCCAGTCACTCGCACGAATAACTACTGTTCATTCTTCCTCGAACAATAAGTAACGTCACGGTGGATCGCACAAAACGTCCGTGAGTACCTAAGGACTGAGGGTCGGGCTAAAGAAAAAGGGAAGAAAAGAGATCACGCATCGGGTATGCGTTTTGAACAGCGTTAATAGCAGCTCTTTCGTGGAAAACTATCTCATCTGGTAGGACAGTGTACAAGCGGCTTCTCGGCCGTGTAGGGAGATAAAGGGAAGATACCCTTCATCGAGGATAGCGCCGCGGCGAAGACCAGCTCTTCGACATTTACTGGAAGCGTCAAATTTCTACCGTTGTCGAACATCTCGTACCTCGGCGGTCGCAGATAGGCGATAGTGCACGGCTCGGTAGCAGGATTTCTCGAATTTGAAACTGAAAGGAAAGGTGGATAGATTCTCCCTCGCGAGTGAGCATGACCAAGCGTTCTGGTCAATTTTCCCAAAAATTTCGACAAAATTCATAGGCTAAGTGTGTCCATTACTGCGGTATTTTCTTCCAATCAGATTAAAATACGTAAAAATGAATATTAGGTGATATAAACTACAATTAATGTTATCGGCGCACTGGTTTGATCCATTGGAACATAAGCACATTTGCAAAAATATCACATGAAATTTAATTCAATTGAGTACAAATCCTTTTTTATTCTCCATTTGTGTGAAAACACGTTTGCCTAACCGTTGTATAATTTATACAAAAAAATATATTTGATTAATTTTTACAGACGCAATAATGAAATGGTCTAGATTGAGACCGAAACGTTGAATTAAATTTCATATGATATTTTTGCAAATTTGCTTATGTTCCAATGGATCGAAACAGTGCGCCGATAACATTAAAACAATTGTCGATCGAGATTCAGAGAACTATTAGAAATATTAGAATATTATAGTATATATTATATAATATTATATAATATATTATATAATATTAGAATATTAGAATATTAGAAATATTAGATTCGTGGTTCACTGTACGTATAATAAATTGAAGATATTGGTTTAAAGAAACGTAAGTTAAAAAAATAAGACAGATTGTTGAGATTCGTTTATTTTACAACCGTTAGAAAGTGTACGTAACCCCGTAATAGCCAGTAATTAGAAAGCTTTTTGGCCGATTTTGATCACGTTTCCTGGCAAATTAACCATTGTGCGGCGCAGCCTATTGTTCGTTTACCGATCGGCCACTGACTCATTTTTAAACTGACTTCAACCGAGCGAGTCACTTAAAGCGCACTTAACCGAATGTCTCATAAATACGAAAGAATACGAGCTTGGGTAGCGACGGCCTGAAAAAATGACGAAATGGAGCGGTGCATACTGATAGACCGAGAAGTAGCCTCAATTCGGGTTCGAAGATTAGGAGGCGCCACCGAGATCCACATTCTTGCGTTATTGTTGTCGCGATACCAAGGGAATACCATAATTGCCGGTCGGCGAAGCTTTGAACGCTTAGTACGAGTGGAATACCACATTTAGAAGCTTCTGTGAAACCTTGAAAATCACTCTACTTGTTACCGTGGAAAACACAATGCCTCGGATTAATATTCGGTCGCTCTAACAAAGATGGTAACTTTTTAAATATTGTACTATACGATATTTGAACTTTTTGAGTAGCTAGAGCAATCAGTTTACTACAGGATGTGAAAAGAAATTTTTTCAAAAATTGCAATTGAAATGAATTGTGGAAAGAATACTAAAAGTTGCATTTTACAACATTTTTTATAAGTAATTAAAGAAAAAATACATTTTGTAGATCTGTGTCAATTAAACGTATTCTGAAAATTTCGTCAAAATCAATCGACGTTGCAACGAGCTGCAAACGTTAAAGATGGAATTTTCATGAATATAGTTTTTGATGAACCCATCAGCTCGACGAGTTTTGACGAAACTATCACAGTGCATATAATCGACACAGTTAATCACAACTATTTTTTAAATTTTCAATATAGGTTCACGTAAAGAAGTTGTAAAATGCAAATTTTAGTATTTTTCTAGAATTCCGATCAATGGCAATTTTTGAAAATGTCTTTCTCACATTCTGTAGTGAACTAATTGCACTAGCCTTACAGAGAAATCGGAGTTGTGTGGTCCATTCATAAAAAAATTATATAAACATAACAGTGTGTGTGAACGGTTATGCTCCTAACTGTACAGATTTTTTCCCAAGTAGCCGTGGCTAGAAATCCGTTCCGATCATAGCATGGATAGGGTTACATCGTGCTAAAATACACACGTTATCTAAATATGTTTCCAGTAAATATCTCTAGGAAGTAACGATAACATTGTTGATACCGTGTGACGCAAGAATTTGCATCAGTTACACGGTGTTCGTAGTGTTCAAGTAAAATAACACGATTACGAGCGAATAAATTCTATCATAACCATTAGACTGTGGATTTTACACATTTACACCAGGAACAAAATTGTTGGAAAATCTTTTTTGCATATCGATTCGTAAACCAATGCTTCTAATTAATTATACAAAATCAGGTCGTTTGGTACATTTATAAAAAAAAGTTATTCTATTTTGAAGGACGTACCAAAGCTTTTTACACGCACTGCGAATAACAGAACAGTATTACTTATAATTGTGTTTGTTGATTATCGATCGTAGAGTAGTTTATAACAAGAAGTCTAGATGATTTCGGCGCAAAGATTCGATCAGTATTAAAATAATATTATAATATATTAAAATGAAAAAAAACTAAACTTCTTGTTATATACTACCCTACGATCGATAATCAACAAACACTATATTACACTATATTAACACTGTATAACAAACAAACACAAAATTTTTTTGCGTCTCTATCCAAGAGTTTTGGCTCTGAAATCAGAAGACTTCTAAAGGACTGGTCCAACACAGACCTAACTATCGCAAAGACAAGTAATAGAAAAGTTTTCGTATTAAAAAGTATTACTTATTTCGGGAAAACTGTGTCAAACGAACACAAGGAAATATTATCGGGTGCAAAATAGAAAATATAAAGGTTTGTTGAAAGATAGATGCATCGATTAACTTGGAATTGTCAAAAGCATAGAAATGTCCATAACACAGCCCCGAAGCAGTAAACAGCGTCGAATAGCCAATGCATTCTTGCTCTGCTCTTCAGGGTCCCCGATTCTATCGGCGCGGCGGCGAATAGCGCGAAAGAGCCCGAAAGCGGAAACATTCCGAAACAGAGATTTAAGGTACAACCTTGTTGATTTGTTTACAGGTACCCTCGGCTGACCTGAATAGAGCTTTCGCTCGTGTCTGAGGAAGAATGAAAAGGAAACGGCGGAGCCGAAGAAAACGAGAACTCATGCGCGACGCGGCGACCGATCGCGGTCTCCTGGATTTGCGTTGCAGGTTGGCGTAAACGGACGCCACGAGCCCGTCCCGTTAGCGAGAGACGACCAGACGAGGGTGGTGGAAGAAGTAGAGGCAACAAGGTGCAACAGCAGGAGTAGCAGTAGAAGTAGTAGTAGGAGGCGGAGGAGGAGGAAGAGGAGGAAGAAAGTCGTTAACAGTGAGAAATAGAACAAGAGAAAAGGAGAAACGGAAAAATTCGCGCGAAGAGATGAGAAGACTAGATACGGCATAGGTTGCGAAGTAAATAAACTCGGGAGGGAACCGGGGCGAGGGTAGAGGGTAAAGGAGGTGGGAAGATATCAAAAGGCAGAACGGAGAAGATGAAGAGTGGAGAGGCGTCGCCGAAGACAAAGTAAAAAAAAGTCGTGACACGGGCGCGTGTGCAAGTCGCGATTTCCGAACGATATCTCTTCGCAGGTTTGCAGGTGTTCGCGTGCGTCCTTCGTGGCCTTGTTAGCCGAGCTTCCTCTTTCTCTAGATCGCCGACTCCCTTTATCATTCAGGCATCAGCGGTTTCCTAGCGGCCGCGAGGGGAGGAGCGGGGAAAAATAATAGTGCGCCTCGAGGAAATAGACGAAAAACAGGAAGGGTTGGGGAACTGGTACACGCCGGAGTAGGGGCGAGAGAGAAGAGAGAAAGAGAACACACACCGGATCGGTGTTAATAAGGGGCGAAAAGATCGAGTGAACGAGTAGCGTAGGGGGAACGGAGCACGTTGACGAGCCACCGAGGAGCAGAGTAGTGGCACGACTGAAAGAGGGAAACGAAGAGTAGAAGAAGAAGACGAAGGAGAAGAAGAAGAAGAAAGGTGAGGCATACAGGAGGTGTAACGAGAAAACAGAGAGAAAGAAAGAGAGAGAGAGAGAGAGAGGGAGAGAAAGGAAGCGAACCGGTGGAGGGATAGAGAGAGGGAGACACAGATAGAAAGGTACACCGAGGTAGCGAGAAGTAGCATAGTTGGAGGGAAGGAGAAGAAGAAATAGGGTAGAGAAGAAGAGGCAGTGAGACGGAGAGAAAGACGAAGAAAGAACGCGCGATAAAGAAGACGGGAGGAGAAGCCGGAAGGAGAAAGAGAGATAAGAAAAGGTAGAAAGGAGGGTGGGGAGAGTAGCGCGAAAGAAGAGAGGGAAAAGAAGAGGCGCGTGGTGGTCGTGGTGGCGCGGTAGTGGACGAGAGCGAGCGAGCATCCAGATCTGTCGCGTGCTGCGTCGCTCTGGGATGGGACGGAACCGGGACGACACGGTATGAAGCGGAACGGGACGAAACGGGACGACGGCTACTACTACAACTACGAGACGGGATGGGATGGATGCTGCGGGCCCGTGTGAGTAGCGAGTCGAGTCGATCCCCGCGCGTTGGTATTGGTTTCACTCTCGGCTGCTGCCGGGCCGTGTGCTGGTGTGTCGGTCTGCTGTTCGATCTCTCTACGAGAGCGAACCGAAGAGCGTGCCCGAACCGAGCCGGAGAAGAGAACCGCGGCACTCGTTCAGTAGTTTCTCGGACGCCGCACCGGCACCATCCGACCTACCAGATAACCCCAGAGTTGCCGGACTACCCCCGACCTCGTAATAACACCAACAGACATCACGATCACGATACTGGATCGCTCGTTTCGAGGAATCGTATAGAAACAAGTTCGAGTCAAGATCATAACCGGTGATCGGTTTTGCGAAATTTTTTACCGAAGTGTTGTTCCGTTATTATTATTGTTGTTGCTGCTGCTGGTTGCTGTTGCTGTTGTCGAACACCATCGTTTCTTCTCCCTTTTTTCTCACTCGAGAAGTAAAAAGTATCGTTGTTGCCTATATCGCTCGTGGTCGCGTGGCATCCGGAAAGTCAAGAGGATCGATCGAAGGGTGCAAGATCCACGACGGTCTACCGGGCCCGGTTCACCCGGTCGATACCGCTTCGAACCGATCGGAGTGTCACACCAAGAGCTGTTCGGAGTCACACATAGTCTTCTTCGTCGTCTTCTCGTCCCCTCTTCGTTTAGCTCTCTTCCTCTCTCTCCCTCTCTCTATCTCACTTTCTCAATCTCCATCTCTCTCGCGCTGTTACTCTCGCGGTGGTTGGTTGTCAGCGGCGAACGGAGAGAGAGAGAGCATCGTGCCACGAGAGGAGGCATCATCCAGCCAGGTGTTTTCCATCGCGGTGACGAACGTGTTTCACGGGAGCAAATTGGAGGTCACTTGTGTTTCTCGGTGTTCCGAGGTGTTGCGCTGGCGGCCGGCCGGAAAGCCAGCGCAGCGCGTCGCGCGCGTTCGTCGCGAATGTCGTGTACGTGGTACGCGCGCAGTGGTGAGAAGTGGTGGCAGTGATATACCCGCGAATATTTTCGCGAAAGAACATCGCGCGTGATTACGACCCTCCGCGACTCCGGAAGGATACACGGCTCCCACGGCACGCGGCTGCCAGAGGAGAGGGGAGGGCGATCAGTGGAAGAAGAACAGTGATATAGACAAAGACAAGAGGATAGAAGAAGGAGGAGGAGGAGGTGGTTGTGATGCTGGGAAGAGAGGGTAAAAAGAAAGAGAGAGCGAAACCCGTTAAGGCGGTACGAGTAACGTGTCGGTAGAAGTTCTTGCGATTGATAGAGGGACTAAGAGAGAGGGACAGAGCGAGGTCGACGAAGGTAATCGGTAGCATCAACCTGCGTGCTTGAACAAAACCGATTAAACGACGGGAGCGAACAACGATTCTCTCGCCTCCTTTGTCGCTAATTCCATCGTCGTCGGGGATTTCCGAATAGCCGTCGTAACATCGTGTCCGTTGATCCTCCTCGCGGCCAATCCTCACCCAGGATCATTCGCAGTGTAACGAGTACCCTCGGCGAGATATCGTGTACAGGAAGTCGGCGACGATCCGGTCGTTCGTTTACATTCAGGATCCATCACACGTCGCCTCGATGCTACCTCGTAAACCAATTCCGTGGTTTCCTATTTTCGCGAACAAGCCGTTCTGACTGGCGTGATCCAATTCACGTTGACCAGACGTCGCCGCTGCGCGAGTCGAACGGAGGAGGCGGTCGTTGTCCGTCTCCATCGGCAGCATCGGCATTGTCGTCGTCGACGTCGTCGTCGTCGTCGTCGACGTCGTCGTCGCTGCCGTCGTCGTCGTCGTCGTCGTCGCTGCCGTCGTCGTCGTCGTCGACACATCGGACGATCGGGTTAGTCGCGATCGGAGAGGCTGCCGGGACGGTCAGCAATAATGCGAGGCTACCAAAAACGCTGTGCATGGACGATAACAGCAAACCGGCTGCTGCATCCTCAGCGCTTGCTGAGAAACGTCCAAGAGTGTCTTCCCGTCGAACGAAAGTAACCGAGGATGAGGTGTACCCCAATTGTAGAACATAGTCTCCGCACCAGCGACATCCTGCACACGACCAATCGAATCGCGTGCCGTGGTTCTGATTGAACGGTGCGAACGACAAGCTTCGGAATCATTCAGGTGTACGAGAGGCCACGGCAACGACGAAAACGACGACCAAGAAAAAGAAGAGGAAAAGAAGGAAGTGGAGCGAGTCGGTCGCGCACCGAGCAAAAGGAACAACGGACGAAAGTGAACGAGATATTAAGATAACAAGCGGAAGAGAGTGGCGTGTAGATAGGAAGGAGGGCTCGGAAAGGAGTGTGGATGAGACCGTCATGCCCGCTGAGATCGACACGGGCGGGCCAAGGGTGCTGCACTGTGATTACCGTGCCGTCTGCCCGATACCGATCGTAACGTTAGCTTCCACCGAGTCGTCTCTGCGCCACGAAAATAGACCAATTCGAGCCTCCATCGCGCGCCGACTACCGCCGATTAATTCGACCGACGATGGAACCGTGAACTGCCGGCGTTACTCCGGCTTCATCCCTCAACGGATCGGAGGTACGTCCGCCGCCGCGCGCTCCGGGAAAAGAGGATCCCGAGAGAACAAGCCGTGCACCAGGCTCGATCCTCCCACGGAGACCAACGCGCCGGAAGCTTGCGATCCCAAAGATCTCCAGCGGAATGTTGTCTACTGCCCGGAACAGCTGGAGTCCCGGCTGCGCGATACCACAGCCGTCTCTGACGACGAGGAGCTCGAGGGACGCGGAAGCGTGTCCTCGGTAAAGAAGAAGCGGACGATACGATTTCGACGGGAGCCGTCCAGGACGGGCGGTAACGATGTCGATGACTCGCGGCATGGAGAACGAGGCTGCTGCTCGAAGCGCGACTTCTCGGCCGAGAATTGGCCGCAGGTCCGTGCTGCGGATTGTGTCCGAATAGGGGAATCGTTGTTCTCTAGTCAGTCGAACGAGCCTCGCGCTTGGACGGACCAGACCTATGGAAAGCTCGTCTCGACGGGCACGCTTCCGTCCTTGGCTCCCGACGAGAAGAAGACGCGGGAGGAACAAGAAGAAGAAGAAGCGGTCGGGACAAATTCCTGGAGACGCGAGTCGCGCGTCCTCAAGGTCGAGCACACCGCCGCCGATCATCGGGCCGAGTTTTCTCGGGGCAGCGAGCCCGCGAGGTGTTCCCGTGCCAGAACGAGGAAGAAGAAGAAGAGACGCGAGTGTACGAACAGCATCCGGTCCTCGTACTTTCAGTTGGCCTTTCTCCTGTTCCTCGTCACGTTCGGTCAGTGCGGGCTCCGTAAATCGAGTGTGTTCAACGGCAGTGCGAAAACGAGCAGCACCGGATTGAGTGTCTTGGCGATTGGCACGGTTATTAGTGCAGTGAGTGCCGCGCCGGTTGATTTAATGGGCGACTCCGGCGCTAGAGCTGAACGATCGGCCAATTTGTCGCATATCACCGGCGCCTCCAGAAAAATACAGATGTACATCAAGAATCGGCATCTACAAATCCTGCCGGACGGCACGGTAAACGGATCCAACGACCATACGTCGGATTACAGTGAGTACACACACCAGAGATTTTATTTTTATTGTTAATTACCGGTGTAAATCGGCACTCGGATACGATCCTCGCGCGCGCGCTAGCTGGCTCGCTCGTTCTCGATCACGATCGTGCGCGAGCGCGCACTCTCGCCACTGCTACTGGGACGATTGACCCTCTTCGTTTTGTTGGACTCGCACATCCGCATGCCGAGATTCAGGTTTGATCGATGTTCAAGATTGACGTCGCTTGTACGGTTTTTCTTTTATTTTTCCGTAGATAGAGCGATCTTGATTTTATTCGGTGTTTTCGTTTTTTTTTTCGTAATCAATGATTCGATTGGTAACAAAAAAATGGAGATTTTCTGCGGCTCTCGATTAGCGACAAGTACGTTTCACGCCGAAGGAGACGGTTTTGTACAATGTGGCTTATTTGCGCGCGTCTCTCTCTCTCTCTCGAGGCTTGATCCGAACAAAGGATCAACAGGGACTCCTTCGGACCAATTGTCATTCAACTCCGTCGTTATAAATTCATAAACGTTCTGTATGCGTTGCGTGGATATGCTACATTGTCTTCTTCGAGGCTTCGTCAATGTCTCCTTTGACCGTGAATCGAGGGTTCATCGTAAAGACGAGGTATTCTTGAATTCTAATTTTCCGAACCTGCACACCGAGTTTAGCTCATTTGTTTTCCGAATCAACACCTGACCAGCTGTTCCCTGTATTCTTTCATCGCCGGGTTTACTGTGCTTTCGGTTCGGGCAGTATTTGTTTAAAGGCACTGGGGAAATAAGTATAAACATTTTTGTAAACGTATTTCAGTTACCGCGTTAAATAACTTCGATATGGTGAAGTGAAATCGAATTATATAAAAATATATTCGCAAATTTCTCGATGAAGAAATACTCAATCCCTTGCTCTACAATTTATTTTGCGGTCTACGACACTGACGGTTTACTAGGACACTGATCTACAAAACGTGCTTTTCTAATTTTCGATATAGGCCCACATGAAAAAGTTGAAATTCAGCTTCCAGTATTTTTTGCTCTACATTTTATTTTACGGTTTACGACACTGACGGTTTACTAGGACACTGATCTACAAAACGTGCTTTTCTAATTTTCAATATAAACCCACATGAAAAAGTTGAAATTCAGTTTTCAGTATTTTTTTCAACAATTCCGATCAATTGCAATTTTTGAAAAAATTTCTTTTCACATCCTGCAGTAAACTAATTGCTCTAGCTTCCCGTAGAAGGTGAAATCGTATATACAATATTAAAATATTTATCGTCTATTTTATAGCTTACTTCAACTTTTGCCCATTACTGTATACAAATCAGATTCACACTCGACAAAGGAGTGCAAAGGGTTAATATGTTCACTCGGTTGAAACTGACATAGAAGTATTTCTAAAGATGCTTCCCTGAAGAATTATTTACGACATATACTTGTTATGTTTATAAAATAATATAAAATAGTTATTTCTAGAGGTCCGTAAACCTAGTGTTAACGTTTTAAATTACACCTACTCATTTTTATCCTAAATGCATAAAATTCGCTGTCTACTTATCACGAAACACAGAATTAGTTTGCACCTCTTCTTTAATAACTATACATATAATAACATATAGTACATACAATATACATATACATATAATAACATATAGTACATATAATAACGTATAATACGTATAATAACATATAATACATATAATATACGTATACATATAATACGTATAATAAACTATAATAACAATAACAAAACCAAAATAGAATTTCATCTCGATTTACCGTCGAAGCACGGAATTAGTTTCCACCTGACGAGCTCGACAATTTGGTAACGATTTCGCAATCGACGTCAACGCTACAGAATCGTAGTACATGCATACTCGGGTGTCTGTCCGTCGACTTCATCGATGACGTTGACCTTATTTCGAGACTCTGCTTCGGACGTTCGATGCTCGAACATCCCAATTGCATATTCGAGACGAATCGAATCGTGGAATTCCGACATTCCATGCAACCGGTGTGCGTCATTGGGTCGCTGCTCGAGATAACGCCACTAGGGAATTTGGACGCCCGCACACTGTGCAATGGATCGGACAAGAATTGCCTGGAACTTTCACTGATAACCGACGAGCTTGACGTGGGTCTTGCGAAAACGAAATCGATACACTTTGTCGGTCGCTGAAGTT
Organism: Lasioglossum vierecki; assembly: GCA_028455595.1. Lineage (NCBI taxonomy): Eukaryota > Metazoa > Arthropoda > Insecta > Hymenoptera > Halictidae > Lasioglossum > Lasioglossum vierecki. The sequence goes on along the minus strand of CM052340.1, from coordinate 3,719,152 downwards.
TATTGCCTGACTTTCAAGATCAACTCCTACCTCGTAAACTTATTGCTTTGGATTTATTATTCAATCACATTTTGCGGAATATAAATTACTCGAAGCCTTGCATGTACTTTGTGGACTACGGATTTTATGTATTTATTTTTATTTATCATATAAATTAATTATCATTTATATTTTTTTATCACTTATTTATTTTATTATTCACTTATTATTCGTGACTTTGTATGTTAAAAACATATGAGTAGCTATATGCAGTAAGAAACAGGAGAAAGTTTAAAAGAATTTATGGGTATCAAAGATGGACACTCTCTTAAGTGACTCTCTAAGTTCGTTGCAGTTTAAACGAAATTAATTTTTTTTTGTATAAAGATCTAGTCTGCTCATATGTGTTATTTGATGTTTCACGAAAACGAAAACTTTGTTTCCATATTGTTTTCTCAAAATGTTCAATATTCATATTCTTTACGTCACACGTTTGGCACTCAAGGTGAGCCGAAGGTCATGGCTTAAGCATATTCAAGTATATTTTATCAGCGCTACCAGACAAGTTTTTCTTATAAAAAATAACAAGAAATTTTTCTTTTATGCTATCCCTCCTTCGATATCACTTAAACTGTGCCATAAATGTTTTTTTGTGTCATTAAAAATATTAATGAATAACTTAAAATTTGTCTACGATATTTAATATTTGCATAGAGATCCGCAGTGTGATTATAATCGCTGAGTACATACTAACTGTTCTAATATTCGAACGGTTTGTTTCTGTTTTGCTAGGACAATCTAGGTGCTGTAGTACAAGTATTTGTGTAAAAATATTTTGTCTATAATATTTCTCAATTCGATGAGACTCTGCCAAAACTATTTTGCCCTTTGTTTCGGTATCCCAGTGGTTTTATTATATTTAATTGCGTAACTTTTTAAAAGACTTGATGGTATATCGGTTGGACAACTCGATAAAAAAAAGTGATGTTTGTTGCGCGGTCTTAATCGATTCGGCGGAATTAACAGGAGAATGCGATCAGGACTGTGACTGGGCCGAGAGAGCTAATCCAAGAATATGCGCTGCCTAGTACATGTACCTCTTCTGATCTAGTCCACACTAACATTTGAAGCATCGATAGTCTCTGTCGGTAGTGGTTCTAAATTCACGTCAGCCGATCGAAGTTTCTTTTTTGAAACCAGGGTGAATACCTGAGCGACACTAGTGAACTATCGTGTCACTGTCTCGCTTATGCGAACGCGTCGTGTCACAATCCTCGAGATTCATTTTACCTAACGCGTCCCACTCGAGCGGACATTAATCCTCTGACCGTGAATAATTTCACGAGCTATTCAAAAACGATTTGCACTCGCAGCTATTTTTATTCCAAAATAAAACATTTCTTCCGATTTATATTAATCTTTTTCTTTGTACGAATATAAAATTTCTTCCGATTTAAAATAATTCCGATTTATATTAATCTTTTTATATATATTTAAATAAATACTTAAATATTTAACCCTTTGCACTCGGACCTATTTTAACCCGACAATTAAACATTTCTTCTGACCTACATTAATTCCATTCTATATTAATCTTTTCCTTTGTATGAATATGAAACTGACTTAATACCTCATACAATATTTAAATTTTTCCTAATTAGTTAGATCGCAATATATTTAACGAAGTAAACAATATTTCAAATAATAGAACAGCAACTTTTAGTGGGGGACAGGGGAAAAATGGAAAATCGTTATCTGCAGAAGACGGTAGTATTTCAACTAAATAAATATGGTATTTAAGAAGTTAAATTATTCAATATTTACTCATCTCGTTGCATGGAGAAAGAGTAAAGAAATTATTCATATGAAACATTTGTGTTTGGTGTATTATACTTGACTTTGATAATATAGTGTGAGACGTGGGTTCACAAAGTCCTTGCATACGTGACCGATCAAGAAAACCTATAATCTTTTTCTCTGCTGCGTGACATAATGTTATTCATCGACTTCGAGTTGTTACACATTTATAAAAAATTTTTAAATACATTAATGTAGAAGTTTTAATGTGATATAGTTTTTAGAATGCTTTTTAATTAAATTTGCTTTGGAACTTTCTTTAATTTCTGACATATTTTTAGAAACTGTTCATTGCAGATCAATTATTTATATAGTATTAAAAATTTGATCTACTTTGGTGTTTCTTCATAGAATTATTTAGTATACGTTGGTACGAATATTAGGAATTCAGTGATTATAATTACAGAAGGTCATTCAAGGTCACAGATAGAGATAAATTATTATATTGACGATAGCATCATGGATTAGACATCTGTCTGTCGGAGTTGATGATAATTTTTATTTTGCGTAAAGATCCGCAGTCTAATTATTCGATACTAATAGACGATACTTGCAATTAATAGTGTCACTGAAAAACGATGAGAGACCTTCACCAAATCTTGATATACCTACTTAACAACATTTCATTTGCATACTTCTTTTTATCGTCACATAATCCCTTATAAAAATGTTTTCTTATACTTTTTGAAAAACGTGCACTAGTAAATTAAAATGGCACACATAATATACAGATAATTACAATATTATGTATTACATTCATTTTCAAATTAAAAACTATGTTCTTTTCTCATTATACTTGTTTCCGACAAGTACAGATTTTGGTACTAGCAATTAGTGTACAAAATAAAAGAAGAAATAGATAAATCTGTGTAATCGAGAATTATTTCTTTTTATTCTGCTTTTTAAGTAGCAATAAAAAATAAATAAATTGCTGTTCGCAACAGAAGTATTTTAAATAAATATATATCATACAAATATAATGTACCTATACATATATACATTTAGTAAATTTATCGTGTAAATATATATCGTTTATAGTGTTACGAAGCCAACGGAAAATACCATACAGATTTCGCAATTATGGAATGTTAGGGTTTCTATAACGGATAATAATAACCTAAATACATTCAAGCGGCTAATCCCACGGATCCAACATAATTCTTGGCCTTGTTTCCGATAATAGTGGCGGTACCCTTTCACGAAACACTCGTATAAATTTCCTAACGACGACGCGACGGGAAGAAAGTCTTGTACTTCAATTTCTTGTCGGAGGTTTACGTAAGAACACGAAGAGGAGCACGAAGGGAACAGTATTCGTGTGACGGTCGCGTGGATCTTTTACAATACTGCCGCCACACTGCGTCATTTTACACAGACAAGAATTATTTGCGGTTTTGGTCACTTAACGATGATAAATGCCGGTGTTATGTAATTAATGTGACGATCGATTATATTCGTCGAAGAAATGATATTATGTATTTCTTATTTTTTTTTTTTGATAAAGTGTAAAGTTTCACTTTTCTCTTGCTAACAATTCGTTTTCTCGCGATCGACGGTTCGATAATGTAACCGCGTTTCTTTGAACGACTTAATTGCGATATATCTTGCCAAAATACTTCTCTCTTGCCAATAGAGATCGCACGCTGCCTGACTCTGTGACTAACTAATCTATTTTCGACTCTCTTCCGGTGTTGTTTTTAACATCTTGTATTTTGATTTGCTTGTGCGGCGTGTCTGTCCTTTTTCTCGGTGAAAATAAAATGTTCCTTTGAGCGCCATTTTCATTCTTCCTGTCGCGGACGTTCTTTACGCAAAACTCGGTAACTTGCAGCAGCGGTTCTAGGCATAGGCTGCACATCCCAGGGCCCCTTTGCAGTAAAAACAATATAAACAATTTCCATTAAAAACTTAAGAGAAAATAATTATGGTTAATTGCCCCCATCACGGTCAATAGAATAAAAATAATCTGAATTAAAAGGTTAATAAAAAATAAATAATAGAACATTTTTTAGTTTATTTCCGTTAATTAGGTTCCCAACCAATATTAGCCCAGAGTTTTGTTCAATCAAACAGCCTTCTCAGCAGTCAAAAAATTAAAACAATTATAATTTAAAAATTAAGAAAAAAATAAATTATACAGAAGTTTTTGGTACTGGAGTCAATGTGGGTTAATTCGGTAGAGCTCCGTTCAGTGAAACGGTCCCGTCGCAGTCAAAAAATAAAAACAATTCTAATTAAATTTGCTTACTAAAATTTTTTTAGTTAATTTGGGTCAATTGGCTCCCGAGCCAGTGTTAGTCCAGGGCCCCAAAATGAACGGCCCACCGCTGGTGTCTGCTGAAAATTCTTAACGCAGAGATTTTGAATTTACGAGCAGCGTCTGCAATTCAACAAATTTATCGACAAATTGAGCCAGTTTTTACAAGGCATTGTAATGGCCAATGAATTATGGATCTCGCGTATTTATATCGTTCGTAAGTTTGTACAAAGCAATGACATCTTTATGAACGCTAATTATGATTATACTTTATTGTCGAGCTAATAAAATTAATATTTGATTACTCTGGTTTTCGCAAAATTATTGGAAATTAAGGCAGCGTACTCGTTCCACAGAAGATATTAAAAAAAATCATAAATGAAGTCATACAAAAAGCTCATGCAACCAGCAACGTATTATAATTGTTGCTTATATCGTTCAGTGACTACAAGGTTGCTGATTTGTGGTATACCCGAACGCATAAATCACAACAGGAGGAAAACGTTTAATCAACCTTTCGATTTATTTCAACCTCATAAAATCTTTTATAATGCGGTTAATTTAATTTCGGCCTTTAAGAAGTAGTCAAGAATAATTTATTTGAAAACCTTATACGCAGTTATTACTCCTGCACAAATTATTCCACTTTTCGAGTGATACGTATCAAAGAATATTTTTAACAAATGTCATATAAATTTCCGTTCAAAGAGGTTGCGTTAAAAAGTATAGGCTTTTGTCAGTTTTCACGATGTTTGAAATTCTTGATACAAGATAGATACAACCTACTCTTTGATATCCTTGATTGTGTTTTGATATTAGTGGAACAGCAAGTTCCCTGGTTCAGTTTCCAATTATACGTTTTTGTTAATAACAAATCATCTATATGCTCTGGTAGATGAAACACATAAAATTAAGAAACTAAATTGAACACTGTTAACAAATGCATGAATGTCTTTATGAACACAGTTCATACTTTAAATCTTATATAAGTTAGTTAAGTTTGTGTGATTTTTCCATTTGTTCATAATAATATAATTACCTTCTGTAAGAATAGGGTGCTGCTATACAAACAGTACTCCCAGTTAATATTGTTGCAACGTTAAAAATCAATTCTGTCGTTATCCGTTTACGAGACGTAGTATGCATTATTTGACAGCATGTAATAATCACAGTTTTATGCAAAATCCAATTTTTCCACCTGAATTTCAAGAAAACAGAATGACAGAAATTTATCATATAAAGGTATTTTTAAATTCGTTTAATGTTTATAATGTTTGGAATTTACTATCGTAAATAATGCAAATGTCTGTCCTAACTGATATTACTGTCATGAATAGTTTAAAATTACTGTCATACATAAATCCGTTGTCTGTATACGAGAATAGCTGCATGCACAGTTGTATTCTTCCGAATAATCCAACTGACGCTGCCAAATAATGCAAGTTACGGCTGTTAAACGAAAAAATCGGATTTTTGAGGGCAAAAAATTGTGTATCTTTATGCATTCATGCCATGTGTAGTCACTTCAAATAGAGTTTGCATTGATAAACATTTTTATCTATAAACATTTATATAAACATTATATAAACATTATATAAACATTTTAAGCATTTTTATCAGAAAGAATCTCTTAACTGGCGAATTAGTTACTTTTTAATAAATATTACAAAATAATACAATATTATAAGGAAAAACGGATTTATTAACAAAATTTTACACACGGACAGCCAGAAGTAAATGACCGTCGTGTTTGTCGTGGATGCTCCCGTTTTAATCTATCTCCTTTTGTGCAATCTACTTGTAATCTACTTGTAATCGTAATTTTACAATCCCTCTGTTACTTCTGATTTTATATTTTTATAAATTTAGTTATACACTACTGTGTGTGCAAAAGAAAGAAGCCACCCAGTGTAATTATAAGACATATTGACAAGCAATATCTTTATGTAGAAATTGTATTGTACAATGTTTGATTCATTGCATTTCAAACATTCCGATGTTTATAAACTAATAGGCCTTTATAAACTAGGGCCCGCTAGATAGCCTTACTGATAAGTCCTATAGCGGGTCCAGGACGAAACACCTCCTTTCTTTTCCTCGTATTAAAACATTTTAATAGTTAACGTAGTTCTTGAACCTGAAGATTCGAATTAATCCGAATCCAACGTTTAGGATTCACAAAAATAGCTAATTGTTGTTGTAAATGATCGAACCTTTGCACCGCGAATAAAAATTTGTAATATCCTGAAGATAAATTACGATCGATAACCAATTAATTATTTATAAACTAATCTATGAAAATGAAGATTCGTATAAAATTGTCTACCAATCGTTAATTACAATGCGAACGCGAAAAGAGTGATCCCACAATATTGACACCGTTGAGGAGTCACTTTGCATCCACGGGTTTGTCAACACTAAAAACGCATTAGGGTATTATTGGCCTAGAAAATCGGTTAAAAACGCAGGGGGGGAGTGATTAATCCCGTTTATTATTAAATCGTTGAATTCCTTCACCTTGACAGCGAGATCCATCAAGTGTAAGGCAATGCTGTATCAACGTCAGTGGAACTGCGAGCTCGCGGTATCCGTAGTAACCAATTAAACCGGCCGTTTCCTTTTTCCTTCGGGAGAAAACTTTATCAACTATCGTATCCCGTTAATAAATATTTACTAGTGAAAAAATAAGTCGTAAAAAGAGACGAGCGTGTTCCTCATAAATATTCATGGGCGGGACGATGATTATGATGTTCGCCGGAGAGTTCCTCGAGTTTCGAGTTGATTTAATTGCGAGGGAAAACTATCTCGCGAAATTAGTCGGCCCGATAGTCCATCTGGGCGGGCGACGATTGAGCAATTCGAACGTTAATGGAAATCTCGAGCTTTATAGCTTTATGCCGCTCGAGTTTCAGTATAGCATTATGTCAACACGACGGAGCAGAACAAACGTCTTGTCTCCTGCCGCTGAACTGTTCATTACGTTCGACGCGAAGCGAGGGTTCCGTTCCCGATCTATTTTCAATGAACGACTCCACGCGAACGTTTTTGCTAGGTTTAACGACGACTCGAAGATCTTGGTTTGCTTGCCTTAAGCTTCCTAGAGAATTCATCGGTTGGGTTAACAGACTTCGATCTGGACACTATCAGCTGAAGGCCTCCCTTTTTAAGATTAAACTGACAGTAAGTTTAATCTTAATTTGATTGTCTGGTACAGGTTTCTAATCATGTGTCATGGCAATGCCCGATCTATGATAATAAAATAATAGAAATGCTCTAATTCAGAAACTTTACGACAAGGGATGCTTTCCGCCCTATACAATAGATGCCTTTTTGTGCGGACTTTGCCCTTTAATTTATATCAGCGGTTCTTAACCTTTTTGAAATCGGGGAATACTTTTGATTATACGAAAAATTTGCGGAACACCAAAATTAATGATCCAACAAGCAAAAACATCTGCGTAGAAATGAACATTCCTAGTAACACAAAATATTATATACACATTCATATAATATTAAAAAGAGATACAATCTCTTCTTAATATTTAAATATATATACAATATTTATTTTGTATTAAGTAACAAATATTTCTTTTTAAATATGCAGGAAATATCTATTTCATATTACGAGAAAAATATTTTTTTCTAAATACAAAAAAAAAATGAATCTTTATTTAATATTAGAAGTAGAATATTTTTTCGTAATGTACAGACAATATTTATTTCATATTATAAGAAAAATATTTTCTTCTTATTATAAAATAAATGTTTCTGTAATATCAGGAATTATATAAAATTATATAATATAATATAAAAATTTCTTAATTGTAATAAGATCCTTTCGTAGATAAAATGGAATATTCCTTCAAGCATTGCACAGAAAGTAATAGATATTCATAGTTTCTAACTTTTTCTTAAATTTGAAAATTTTATTGAATGTTATTTAAATATTGAATTTATATTTTTCAAATATTGGATTCACATTTACTTTATACTTTTTAAATATCTAGTTTATATTCTCTGAATATTTAGCTTATATTTTTTAAACATTCAATTTATATTTCTTGTACATGTATACAATATTCAGATCCAATGTTTTTCTCATATGAAAAAATTTGGCTTAAAAAATATTTTTACATTATTTGAAAAAAATATTTATACAATATTTTTGTGCTGCTAGGGATAGTTTAGAAAATGTAATATTAAATATATTCAATATATTTCGAACAAATCTATATGTAAATATCTGAATTTTATTTTTGAGTTTTAATTTAAAAACGCTACGGACTTTCGTTTCAACCCAATATTTTCGATATATGTGTTTCACAAGCAAACAAAAAATTTCCAACGAGTTTATCAATAGCAATACATCTAAACTTTACATGACTGAGGAATGGAAATATGCTAATAAATAAAATCAGTTTGATAATGAAGTAACATTACTATAATTTTTTAAGAGAACCATTGCTCTTCGTATCCTTGCGATGAATAGAATACGATACAATGAGAGCGAAAAAACAGTTGACCTTAAAATACAATGTAATGCTATTATATTATTTTCTACTTTTTAAGAAAGTGTCAGAATTTCGTAAGGGATGAAACGGGAAAGTATACGTCTATAGTTAAAAGTAATTTAACGCATGTGCAATGTAGCATGACTACGTGGTATTAATTTCCAACCAGTCATTACTTCTCCGAAAGGCTTGCTTTGACCCCGACCACTTTTTGTTTCCGACTTCCCGTACCGACAATCTTGCAAAAAACAATGCAATAATTCAAATAGCTCGGGTTCTTCTCGATCGAAAGAAACCGTTATTTATCGCGGGCTAGAAAAATCTTTCGAATCCATTCCAATTCGATTTTTCTATCGAATGTTTCTTTCTGCATTTCTTCTATCGGTTTAATTGTGCCGTTGCGCCGCGCCGATGCGAGAACGCATCGTTCGAATGTGAACGTGCGATTTAATTCAGATGCCGTTCTCCGTGAAAAAGAAATGCTCGCGAATCACTTAGCGTTCGTGTACAGACATGAGGAACAGATCTCGGAAGATTAATTATCAAGGAATCCATTTGGCGGAATCTCGTGCGGCGAGTTGTTGTTTCGAATGCCGCAGGATGATCCTATGTAAATGAGTTTAATGGTATCGCGATCAAACGTATGTCGACGGAAATGCCAACCGTGATGACTCGACTTCGTATTCACCCCTCTCAGTCTACTTGTTAATTGATTCGATGCGCCTACCGATCCAGGTTATCCCTGATTTTTCCTCGCTTATCTGCCAGGCCATAAGCCATGCAACCATGCTCGCTCCAGATACTCATAAATACACTGTAGATTTTTATGTAATTATATCGTGATCTGAACTGTGCGGTGGTATAATAACTTCAGCGAAGTTCAACGAAGTCGTTTTAATCCGTTCTCTCTCTGAAGATAAAACGATACTTCCATCCCCAATCTTAATTAATCTTAATTAATTGTAGATATTTTATCGTATTCTACTACATTTTTATTTTGATTTATTTACTCCTTATGTAGTACAGCAGGTGAACAAAGTATTTATACACCTTTTAAAAACGAATAACCTTTTCAAAATCGGACTCAACAGCCTCCTGAGTTTTTTGGAGACGTTGGAAGGGTTACTTTACTAGCTCTAAAGTGTACATATTTTTTTTTAAATGTTGTTGGTCGCAATTGCAAAGGATAAAGTAAAGAAGACGATTTTTAAATTTCTTGTTTGTGTCTGTAATGAAAATTGAAAACATGTATTTTGTAAATCTAAGTAAGTTAGTTACATGTACAAAGTTTCATTGAAATTGGTTGACATATAAGAAAGCTACGGGCATTGTAGGATGTAGAAACCTTATCAAATCATTTAAAGCGCAGATTCTTACAATTTTTTTTTTAATGTTGTTGGTCGCAATAGCAAAGGATAAAGTAAAGAAGACGATTTTTAAATTTCTTGTTTGTGTCTGTAATGAAAATTGAAAACATGTATTTTGTAAATCTAAGTAAGTTAGTTACATGTACAAAGTTTCATTGAAATTGGTTGACATATAAGAAAGCTACGGGCATTGTAGGATGAAGAAACCTTATCAAATCATTTAAAGCGCAGATTCTTACAATTTTTGCTATTTTCTATCAATTATATTTTGTAACAACCTTGACCGATTTCGATGAATCTTTGAATATGTATATAACTTACTTAGACCTACCAACGGCACCTTCTAAATTTTCACTACACATACAGATAAAAAATTTGAAAATCGCGACCTTTACTGTTTCCTTTGTAATTTTTTTTATTAAATTAATTCTTTTAAATTAATAGCCTGGTTTTGAAAAAGTTCTTCGTTTTTAAGAGGTGTACGAATACTTTTCACATCCATTGTATGTATCCTTAGTTTTGTTTACACTGACAATTAATCTTGTTTCCAAGTGTAAATTATATGCCAATATCAGTTATCTACAGAAATCTGAAAAACATTTATACGCGCATTGAAGCCAGTGTTGTTAAATCGTATGGAAGGTTCTTAATTAGATTTTATCGTAATTAGAAACGAGTACCTTTTAGAGCAGTGCTGGACACGGTTGGGGCTTCTCAAACGCTTGTCCATCAAGACCGTGTTTAAATCCACTGCTGTTCCTCTGTCACTTTTTCATTCATTCTTTTTTTTCGTTATAATTTACAAATGTAACAATGCAGACCATACTTACACTTGATCACAATTACTGATTCTACGTTATCCAAACAGTGTAACATTTGAAAAATGAAATTACTTAACATTGCAAGGATTATAGATGAGAGTTCGTTATGATAGTAATTAATTTGAAAATTGTTAACTAGTTCTCGTTTAACCCGACATCACGGATATGTGTACGTGTGCGTGTATGAAACTCTCTCACTGTGCTTGTAATTTTTCTTGTTATGTAAAAATATTGTAATTATAGTCTTACGGGCGATTACTTTCAATCGGGACTAATTACATTCGCATGTAATTATACTCAACTGATCACACTTTATACATACGAAATTACTGATTTTGATGGAATTACATAGGCTTGAGGTACTGGATGTCCCGATTAAAAAGCGATTATTTACGTGGTTACCGCATTATTCAACATTTTTTCAAGCACAAGAGTCGTAAGTTGTACACCAACTTCTTTTAAAAAATTCTAACTTCAAATTTTTAAATGAAAGATATTTATGAGATGCTAAGTTGTTAGTAGAGTATTTTTTAAATGAAATTTTCAAGTTTTGTGTATAACGTGTCGTTAGTCCCATGTTGATATCTGTCATATTGTTCGAGTTACAATTTAAACAAAAAGAAATTGTTGATTTCTGTAACTTAAAATAATATCGAACATTTACAAATCAATATATCGTATGAATGGTTCACATTAATTATTTATTGATCAATTATTCTGTATTAAATTTTTATGTCAATAAGTTGATACTGTGGTGTAACCACTTCCAACTAATAACTCTTAACACATTTGTTAATAAGTTAATGGTTAATTATTATCATTAAATTATTATCATTATCAAAGTTTAATTTCTAACCAACTAACGCTTCAATTAATTCTTGAAATACTTTACTTTTTCAAAATTCATGCTGTTCCAATCAAAGTCCACTTTAGGCTACCCTATAATTTTATTATTCAATTAATATCATTACAACGATATCACATCATTATTATTGTTATTAAATGTAATGTTTATAATTCAATGATTCCTTCAGTTTCTCTTGTGGAACCATTTTTAATAAACAATCTAAACTAACAATCTAAAGGTAACGTTTCTTTCCATAAGAGTTCCACAGAGATTTTTTTAACATGTCGATTGCAAAAAATATTATTAATCATTATACGATTTAAAAAGTATTTATTACTAATTACAAATTACAGAAGGTAATTATGATCACTGATTTATTTCAACGGTAATTGACCGATTAATGATTACCATTACTATAATTACAAATCTTCACAAAAACTTTCGTTTGGATTGCAGGGCGCATGAGTCAAATAACAATGGTATTCTTCTTTTAATTATTCTATTCATCTGAAACTAATACCTCAATGTCCTTAAATTTTTTGAACATGTCCACACATAAAATCCGCAGTCTAATGATTACATTAACCCTTAGCACTCGAGGGCGCCTCTGAGGCACCATTAAAAATTGCTGTACTATTATTTTAAATATTGTTTACATTATTAGATACGTCGGTATCTAACCACTTACTAAACATTTAAGTATTGTAGGAGATATTATATCAATTTCATATCTACCAAACTTTAAAAAATCATAGAGAATGGGAATATTTTGGGTCAGAAGAATCGTTTGATTTTCGAGGTAAAATAGCTCCGAATGCAAAGGGTTAAATAATCGATTACAGAAATTAATTACGAAAGAATTATTCACTGCCCAACTCTGCACACAACTACTCAATTTCTCACGATCAAATCAAATTTAGATGAGCTGTCACATTAGAAATAACAGAGAGGTAGACTAATGTGACTACAAGAATTACTTTAAAAAAGTGTTTAAAAATTGCTAAACAGACTTAGAAATTTGTTTTAAGAGTGATCAATTGTGTACAATAATTAAAGGACACATAGAAGTTCGAACAAAACTTTGCTTCGTATGAAGTCGTCGAGCTTTTTGAGTCTCCTGAAAAAATATGGGCCGTTGACACGAGGATTGATCAAATCTTGAAACTAAGACGTTACGAGAAGCCCATAAGCTGCGCCTGAAGCAGTGAAACGTTGAACGGTGGTCCACCAGTGAAAATTTCAATAGCGACAACCCGTTCTTCGGCCGCGCAACCAGGTAAATCCGGTCTCTGCACGGCTTTCGTAAACATAAATCACGATCAGCCTGCGCCGCGATCGACTTGATCACGGCATACATTATTTTCCGGCCAGCCCGGAAGGAGCCACGCCGCCGATTAAATTCGATACGATTTTTCTGTTAGCGTGACAGCGGCCGAGGTCGTCGAATATCATTGAGAAAGCGGGAAACCAGTGGCTGGGCAATAAATCTGTCGGCGTGGGCCGGTGATAACCAAAATTTCGGAGAGATTCAATGTCCCCAATACGTCGCTATCAGCCGGTAGAGAACGCAGTGATTAGGCAAAGCCGGCACTATGCGGAGGGATCGCGAGGTCGTGACCCGTATTGCCCTAGGGATGCTCACGAATTCAGTCTTGGGTGTTCCCCAATCACATTGTTCACGTGCTATCTTATTTTTCTTTTGCCGCTAGAATTCTTTTCGTTGTTTTTTTCGGAATTCGAACCCTTTTGGGGACCCAGAAAATTGACATATTAATATTTTCCTGGAAGTAGATTGAAATTGACATCCAATTAAGAGAAAGCTTGCTTATCTGCAACATCAACATGTGTAAACTCTTTCAACACGTGTAAGCTGTTCGTAGTGAATTAATTTGTGTGTGCACTTTTGTAAGGCTTCGTACAGACTTTAGCAGCGCACCGACCGCGCAACGAAATGGATCGGCTGCAAACACGAATTTGCGCACTTCGCTGAGCATTGTGACCAACATTTCGAGGAACGTTTGAGCGCGCACGAACGCGAATGAGTTTGCATTTGCAAATTTGTTTGCAGGCCAGATAAAGCATATCCTAAACAGAGTTGTGCAGAATTACAATTGAATTACTCCAGAATTATAATTACAAAGTAATAGAATTAAATTGTAATTCAATTATGTTGTAATTTATAATTCAGAGCTTCAGTCAATTAAATTACAATGTAATTTGTAATTGCAATGGAGCACAATTATAAAATACATTGTAATTTAATTATATTGTAATTTATAATTCAGATCTTTAGTCAATTAAATTACAATGTAATTCGTAATTGCAATGGAGTACAATTATAAAATACATTGTTTTCGTGTATTATATTGTATTGTATTTCAATTACATTGTATTTCAATTACATTGTATTTCAATTACAAATCTGATTGAAATACTTAATAATTGAATTAAGTTGTATTTGAATTATATAGTAATTCATTTACGACGTAATTGAATTACTATTAATTAATTACAATGTAATTCAACTATGTAATTGAATTAGCACAACTCTAATCCTAAACATTCATTATTATGGGTGGGGCGCCACATTTTGCCACATTCTAAATTTGCATCATTATTATGACGCATAGCAAACAATGTTTCAGATGAAGTTGAATGGTTTTGAGAGAAAAAGTATTAATCTATTTGTGTAAAAAAATCATTAGTGAATGATGAATGAATTCAGGATTTATATTATTCAGAAACTAGAATAGACATTATAATTAATACAAACTCAGTTTGTATTATACTCAGCGTACGATAATTTCTGCCGCACATGGATGTACAAGTAGTTTTTCTAAAAAACAACTTTAACACTAAAATTGCCACCACTGGTAAAATAACCGGTTCCGGATTGTTTATTGCTCAATTATTGAAATTAGAAAGATACTTTCGTGGTAAATCATCGAATAAATATATTTAATAGCGCCGATATTTTTTTATGAGCCGTAAAATGTTGAAATAAATTTAATCTTGTTATTTTTTATAAGGCAACATGTACCGGGTACTTTTAATGCTCGGTCGGTTTACCGTTAAAGGAAAATGTTGTTCCGAACAGTGATCTTGACAAGATATTTCAAGGTCATCGAAATCAAAATGGAGGCACCTGATAGAATTTTTGCCATCTGAATGTTGCTCGTCATTCATTACGTCTCAATAAGTGTACGCGATTGAAAAATCACCCAGTTGAAAGGTTAACGTAGTGTTCACTAAATTCGCAGACTGCGTGGTTCGTGATTTACGATCCACCCTGTACATAAATCATCGGCATAATATTCATGACAGCTATGTCAGAAAATGATGTAATTACGATCGTCGTGTAATTCCTCTGAAAATGAGAAGAACAGGGGATCGTGTCGGCTAGAATCGACGAGCCTGTAAATCGAATTTGCGAACGGACGAGCAGCAGTGGAACGAAATACGTAATGCAACGTTATAGCTCCGGAGCGTATAGAACATATATTGCAAAAAACTAATTAATTCGGAGAACCGTCAGCGTTTTCCATGAAACGCAATTTTCTGGATTCCTGGGTTTCTCGCTCCACTATTCCTGTCCCGCGAAATATGTAGTTCCACGTTTGCAACGTCTGCCGATCTTATCGGCGTTGTATCCCCGGCATTTTTCTGAACTTCCTAATGCAGCTATCTCGGCGTGCCAAGCATTCTGTTGCTTGCGTAATGATACCTAACCCTCCTGTAATTATTTGCATGCGGGAAAATGCTCGTCTCTGTCGCGACGAACGCTCCTCCTCCCTTCTTCTTCCTGCCCCCACCCCTCCCCCACCCCATATGCCGAGCGATATAACATTGATTATCCGCGGAACATATGCGACTTAGTGGTAATCTTCAAACCGGTGGTAGTCTTGATAACTAATTGACTCGTGATTTTCTGAAATCTTATCTATCTCTAATTAAACTGAGTCATTGTATCGATGTTTCCACAAGATTGCGAATCGGCTACGTCGTTTCAAATTAGAGCACAGTCGTCTTCCCCAGATTTGTTTAGTCTTAGGGACAGTAATGAGTTGCCGGCATTTTATACTAATTTACGACGTCGCTGATACGACCTCCGTAATCGCAACTCGTTACGATCGCATCACTGTGCTGAACGCAACGTGGTCTCTCGTAGTCAGGAAATTTTTCACGTGGAATTTTTCGTTCTGTTTATTTTACACAATCTTTGTGTGCGATCTCTGCAACATTCCGAAATATGAAAATTGCCTTTCTAAAACATTCGATAAAATTAATTGAACTTGACTGGTTATATCAGCGACTCTGTATCCCTTTTCGACAATTAAATTATGCTTAATACTGTTAGGTTGTCACACATAAAATTTCCTATTTCAGAATGAAAATATTGGGTTGATAAGAAAGTAATTTCTGTATTTAAGGTGAAATAAAAAACCGAATTTCTTTATTCATTAAACTTGACTGGTTATATCAGCGACTCTGTATCCCTTTTCGACAATTAAATTATGCTTAATACTGTTAGGTTGTCGCACATAAAATTTCCTATTTAAGAATGAAAATATTGGGTTGACAAGAAAGTAATTTCTGTATTTAAGGTGAAATAAAAAACCCAATTTCTTTATTCATTAAACTTGACTAGTTATATCAGCGACTCTGTATCCCTTTTCGACAATTAAATTATACTTAATACTGTTAGGTTGTCGCACATAAAATATCCGATTTCAGAATGAAAATATTGGGTTGACAAGAAAGTAATTTCTGTATTTAAGGTGAAATAAAAAACCGAATTTCTTTATTCAAGCGAAAAACTTTAATCAATAATATATTTTCTTATTTATTCTATTTTGGCAAAAGATCATCGAACAAAAAAGAAAATGTCTTATTCGTTAACCCTTCGCTACGTAGTGTATCAAATCTGATACAGTTAACACATCTGTTATATAGTAAACTAAGAATGTATTTTTATACGATTCTAAATTATTTTTATTTTTCTGAAAATGTTGTTTTAATTTTCTTTTCAATTAAACAATTTCTTTCAATTTTTTTATCCCAATTAAAAAAGGAAAATCATGCAGTGAAGGGTTAAAGTTCATTGCTTGAATAAAATTTGGCTCTATTTCACTAACTTTTGTGAAGCAATATAAAATAGTCATTTAGTCAATTTAGGTTACGTAAGATTAATCGAGCATCTCTTATCAGTGGAAGATTTGTGATACGGAAACCTGGTATACAATTGTTATCAGCGTCCATTCATGGTTTCGCGTTTCACATATCCTTCAAACGGAAGTTGCAGATGTTGCTGCTACGTGCATACATCTATGATTGTCATCCTCTTGGATTGCCCGGGATTCCCCTGGAATTTAAGTTACTGTCTAGAATCCCAGTTGAACGTCAAATTGTTCTGGAATTTCCGAGAAAGTTCAATTTATCATTAGACTGCGGATATCATGACAAGAATATACTAGAATTTATTGGGAGGTACTAGAAGAATATACTACAATATAGAGAATTTACCTGAATATACCAGAATATATTAACATATATAAGAGTATACTAATATATTGGAATATACTAGAATGTACTGGGAGGTACTAGAATATATTGGAATATACTAGAATGTACTGGGAGGTACTAGAATATACTATAATATAGAGAATTTACCAGAATATACCAGAATATATTAACATATACAAGAGTATACTAAAATATTGGAATATACTAGAATGTACTGGGAGGTACTAGAACATACTGGAATATGCTAGAATATACTAGAATATACTAGAATATACTAGAATATACTAGAATATACTAGAATATACTGGAATATTCAATTATATACTAAGTAGAAGCGGATGAAGTTAAGTATTAAATAATATCCGCAAATCTCTGATCGGATATTCGAATGGACGTTTACTTTTGAAGAATAGTTCCGCCAGATGGTTGAAGGTAGTCCGCATATCATTTAACCCTGTTATGCTAGTCGGACACTAACTTAATTCCGAGGGTCATTTAAACCTCCGGCACTGGCAGGAATCCACTGTGATCTAGGGAGGGAAATAAAAGCACGTCTGAACGAATTAAATAGCTCCGCGGGAACGCGTTACACTGTACGTACACCTCCGGCCACTTATCATCGACCTCTTCTCGTGCACTATGCGGCCATAATTCAGTATTCTGCGGGATTAGACGCACCGTTTTTCGTATTTCAGCGTCTCGTCGCCGCGCCGCGACTGGTAGGTACTGCTCGACTAACCGAGTTAAACTGCCGACCTGTTTCGCATGGGACGCCATCAATTATCATTTCTAAGTCGCGCGAATAATGTCTCAATATATCACACGTTCCAATGTGTCATAATTCATATTTAATATAGCCCTACGACCATTTATTAAATCCCTGCTACTTCGGTTTTCCATGCATTTCGTTCTGATTTTATCTCGTTCGAATTACGTTCTGCAGAATAAGAATTGTAATTTATGCAATGGAAGTGTGAGACACAGGTGGTCCCAGTTTTTCAGTATTATTGTTCAATGAACTATTAGTACTGAATGTTCTTCTTTATTTAAATGAAACACCAATGTAATGTTAATACTTTTTGGACAGACAGTTGTAAAATGTAATTGTAAATACAAAAATGTTTATTATTGCCTTGGTATGTTGTTTAGAATCGACGTTAAGTATTTCATTTCTTGGCATAAAAATTATTTTTGATTATGCTGTTCAGTGAACTATGAGTACTGAACGTCCTTTTTTATTTAAACGAAACACCAATGTAATATTCATACTTATTTTTTAATGGATAAAAAGAAATTGATAGATTTATGTACTTCGAATGAAGCTTACTTATATGTTTACAGATACTTCTGGCGACTATACCCCAAATTCGTATTTTATTTTGTACTATTTTTGTAATATTTATATGTAATATCTAAATGATGAAATTTCTCAAATTTTTCCTGTTTTTTAAGCAAATGTCTTAACTTTCGTATTACAAGAATTGTTAAAAGGATTAGAAGACCTGTAGAATATCTGATAAACATTCAAAAGAGACAAAATCAATTTACTTTCATGCTTGCTACTGTATATCGCGAAAAGTAAAAGTGCTAGCCTCCCCCTAACAAATTCCCAATAAAAATTAAAGCGAAATTACATTGCTGATGAAAAAGAAAAGATACAACAGCAACGGGTTAGTTCTTAAACTAACTTCATATTTAATGAGTATTTTACCTGGCTCAAGTATGATAAAATCGTATGAATATGAAAAAGAATCGTTCCTTTATTGCTTGGTGTGTTCTTTTCTTCACGTAAACAGAGTGCTTCGATAATTAGGTGAATCAACCTCGCGGTCCGTTCTTGAAAGGAACTTCAAATTGGTGAAAAAGAGAAATACGTGACTGGGTACGTTAGGCCATTAATTAGAACGCGCCGCCATATTTTCGTGCCCTCCGTTGTTTGAATCGTTAAATCAGATGCAAGGTATCTCCAAATATACACGTAACAAACAACGTCAATCGTTAAAATAAGATGGAAATCAATGCAACTACCAATGCACTAAGAATAGCATACAGGGTGTCAGCCGAAGTAAGCAACCACCTCAAATATCTCCTCTATTTTTAATGACACAAAAAATATGTGTAGCATAATTTAAATAGTACTATTATTTTTTATCAGGGAAACTTGTATTTCTTTTTATTCCATCTTGTAGCGACTGAAAATAACTAGGCTGCGGATTTTACGTATTTATATTATAGTAATTAGCGAATATCGGTTACTCGTTTATTGTTTGCACTAAGGGAAAGATAAATGTGTGTGGTATTCCCAAACACACTCATAACAAACAACGTCAGTCGTTAAAATAAGATGGAAACCTAAATCCTAAATATAAATAAATGAAGACCTATAAATAAATATAATATAATAAATAGACTTATAAATGAAGACCTAAATCATGTTATATGGCAATGCCCAAACTATGAAAGCGAACGTAATACATTAAAAACAAAGCTCCTCAAAGACCAGTACTGTTTTCCTCTTTGTATTAGTTCCTTCTTATGTAAACCTCATATAAAAGGTCTGAAAATAATTTATAATTTCTTTAAACAATGCTCCATTAGAATTTAGAAACAATGTAAACCTGTTTAATGAAAGCAAAATGTAATAATACTGTACTTGCTATATAACCCACTTGATTTAAAGCAATAAATAAATAAAATAAATATCTATTTTTAATGGCACAAAAAATATGTATAGCATAATTTAAATAGTACTATTACTTTTTTATCAGAGAAACTTATATTTCTTTTATATTATAGTAAATAGCGAATATCGGTTGCTCATTTATTGTTTGCACCAAGGGACAGATAAATGTTGTATTCCCAAACACACAAATAACAAACAACGTCAATCATTAAAATAAGATGGAAACCAAAACTAACAATGCAGTAAGAATAGAATACAGTATGCCTCAGCCGAAGGAAGCAACTTTTTTAAATATCTATTTTTAATGGCACAAAAAATATGTATAGCATAATTTAAATAGTACTATTACTTTTTTATCAGAAAAACTTATATTTCTTTTTATTCCATCTTGTAGTGACTGAAAATAACTAGGATTTCATGCTTTTATATTATAGTAAATAGCGAATATCGGTTGCTCATTTATTGTTTGCACCAAGGGACAGATAAATGTTGTATTCCCAAACACACAAATAACAAACAACGTCAATCATTAAAATAAGATGGAAACCAAAACTAACAATGCAGTAAGAATAGAATACAGGGTGTCTCAGCCGAAGGAGCAACTTCCTTAAATATTTATTTTTAATGGCACAAAAAATATGTATAGCATAATTTAAATAGTACTATTACTTTTTTATCAGAGAAACTTATATTTCTTTTTATTCCATCTTGTAGCTGAAAATAACTAGGCTGCGGATTTTACGTATTTATATTATAGTAAATAGCGAATATCGGTTACCTATTATTTGGACCAAGGGAAATATAAATTGTTTTTCAGTTTAGAAGAATCGTACAACATTTAAACCTATATTTAACACTGAAAAGTATAATAATGATTCACTGATGTTTATGCAATTGTGTCTTTTGATAATTGTAAATTTGAAAGTTTTCAAAACTGAAGTTAAAAGTCGCGACTGTGATCGTGATTCTGCGATCACTCTTGCACGGCATCGCCACACATAAACCTTTTCGAGGGGAGTTTTAACGAGGCCAGTGAAGTCGCGTATCTCTCGAATGTCACGGGTGGGCCGTGCCTAAACGTTAGTGGGGGACAGTCGTCGCCGTGCAAAAGGTGCAACGGGACGGTTAATTAGGAATGGTCGTGGGCCCGGTACGGCGGTCTACGTGGTAGGACGCGGTATAGTGGCCGCGATCAGTATTCCGCACGCTTCACGCGGGGACCACTTAATGTCGGTGCATGCGACTCTAAATCTCCGGTCTGCCGCGAGAACGCATGGGGTCAATTGGTGGGTCCTTAAATCGTGAAATCTCGGTACGATGACAAATCGCTGTTATATACGCTCCTGTTCCCGGACTCTTGGGATCTTGGGCTCTCGGGCGGCGATCTTGAGAAAGTCGAGAGAACGGCAGGAGCACGCGGTGCGTGCATCCTGGCTTCGTGCTGGTCGCGCGCGTAAATCAAAGGACGCAGTCGTCCCATCGATGCAAGTTCCCTCCTTTTTCGCTCGACTTTTGCTCTTGTTGCCGCCTCTGCGGCCTACACAAGCTTCAAACCGTTGCGAGAACGCCGGATACCGGAGGTTACCCTTAATCGTAATCATCGGCAGACGGGTGCAGCGGAATTTATGCCTTTCCGTTTAATCGCGTATCACTTTAAACGAATAAATCAATCGATAAGCGTAATTAAAATGTTTCCCCGGATTTATTTGCACATTTGCTCAACGGTTAAGTCTTCGGGAACCGAGATCGAAGGGTTCTTTCTGTACAATGTTATCGTTGAACTGCGGATCTCGAAAAACAAACTCATTTGTTTCAGAAATGTGTTCAGTGAAACACGTTTGATTGAATTACTGACACCCTAATTACTATCGTCATTCTGGATTTCATCAATTCAATGATTCAATGGTTAAAAATTGATTACAGAAGCTCAGGTTATCATCAACAAATTATGATAACTAATGGTTAAGCGAAATATAAAATATTGAAAAAATTTTAAAAATTCAAGAATATTGTAACGTTGTTTTTAATGTAACAAACTCGTTAAGGGATGAAATCAATTCTGATGTTATTATTATATGTTACATCTTTATGTTATTATGTTTTGCATTGTGGAATGCATTGTGGAATGCAAAAATAACATAAGAATTGATTTCATCCCATAACGAGTTTGTTACATTAAAAGCTACGTTACAACATTCTTGAATTTTAAAAATTTTTTCAATGTTTTATACTTAAGGGATGAAATCAATTCTTATATTATTTTTGCATTGTGGAATGCATTGTGTAATCCATTGTGGAATGCAAAAATGACATAAGAATTGATTTCATTTGATGATATCATTTGATATCATTTGATGACAGATATCATTTGATGATAACCTGAGCTTGTGTAATCAATTTTGAAACAATGAATCATTGAATTGATGAACTCCAGAATGTCGATAGAAATTAGGCTGTCAGTAATTCGATCAAACGTGTTTCACTAAATATATTTCTGAAACAAATGATTTAATAAACAATAGGTTTAACTAGAGTATTTTAAACACATAAATAGAGGTTCACATTTTAAACGTAAATGAACATGACATTTTCAATGTAAACTAATGAGTGCCTTTATCCATAAAACAGACCACTACGTAAATTGGGAGTGACGCGGTTCGAGATGGAAAGTAACCGATTTAGTAATTTTTTAAAAATAGACTATCGATTATTCGACGCGATTTATAGCCTGCAGAGCTCCATAGAAGGAAATTTCACTTGCCTCGTCAGTTAATTTCTTCGGGAGAGACAACGTTCTTCCTGGTGGGAACGGTCCCGCCCTCCGTTTCAATCCGCTACCTCGCCTTCTATTTAGCCCGACCGATAATATCTGTCTCGATAGAGACATTCAACGCCGCAAAAACACATCGAGGCGGGACATCGTTGGAACAGCTTTCAACCCCGGCAACGGCTCGAGAGAAAGCTTGTCTGTCGGCTAAGCCTACTAGCCAGAAAGATTGAAATTCCGAAGAAATTGCATTTCTATCGATTCTATCGGCGTCAATAGAAGGATAGCCGTTGCAGCAATGACAATGAACACATCCAGCACTCGACCGTCTTGATCTCTCGCGTGTATCCCCGAGACAGGTGAAAGGAACACGCTCGACGAAAATTACTCTCGAGATAACGATACTATCTGCCGCTGCCATGAATTATGAGCGCCGGCACGCCGTGTTCGGTATTTATCGAAGTACCGTTTGACAACGTGAAAATTACTACTTATCGCGCAAGCCGTCGATCTCGCGGAGAACAGTGTCGATTCTACGCTATCGGAAAGCTTGTACGAATAGTATCGACACGGGGATAAGAGGCCCGCTAGAGAACGATAGAGATAATCGATCGGAACACGCGCCGCCTGTCGCTAATGCACCAGATCCTCAGCGATGTTCGGATTCCGGAGGGGATTCCTGGTTCGTGTTGGATTGAGTCCTAAGGAAATCACCGACAACGAATTTAATCGACAGTGGATTTGATCGACAAGAAATTTGAATCTGAACTAAAATCGCTTGCAAACGAATCTAAAATCGTTGTCGGTCAAATTCGTTGTCGGTTAAAGGCGTTGTCGGTCAAATCTGTAGTCGGGGAAATCTGTGTCGGTGATTTCCATGGGACCCGTTGGACTCGAGGCACAATACGTGTCCGAGGAGCACCGAGAACGCAACGTCAAAGGATGTTTGTTTTAAACCCCTCCGTGTTGTTACCACGTTTTTATTAGATCGCTTTCTTTCTAAATTTTGCAATTGATTTTAAACTAACTTCCTGATGACCTAGAGACTTGAAATTGCACACATGGCTCAGGACTGGATGACAATGCATTATTCAAAAAAAATTTTTTTAAAAGTCTTACCGTTTCGGAGAAAATAACAATTAAATATTTACCTTTTCATCCCCCCGCGAACTACATCATCGCGTTTAGCGATCCCCACTTCGTTCGACAACCCCCTCTACTTTACTATGCGTGCGCACTCTGACTCGTCCCCACTTCACGGACCCATTTCGCCCCGACGCGCGAACCATCGGTAGTGTAGTACATCATCGCGAGACGATCGTGACCGGTAGTGAATCATCGCTTTGTTTACCAAGTGAAGTTTGCAGTAAGCTTAGTGAGTATATAAAGTATTAATAAAGAGTGATAGAAGTATTAACACAAGACTAAAAAGCAGAAAATAATTATTTAAATAAAAATAAATTTTTAAAAATACCACGTTTTTAAAATGCATCAATTATCTATCGCATGCGCCCCACGTTTTTCATTTTAAATCTCACAAGTATTTTCACAGCTATTCAAAATTCACAATCACAAATTTTCAGGACTATCTGTACGAGGTTAGGAATCTGTATGGCACTTTTTAGTCCGTTTTTAAAAACGTGGTATTTTTAAAAATTTATTTTTATTTAAATTTATTAAATATATTCCACACTAAAATGAAAATATTTCTCCATCGAAATTGTGTTAAAGATTAAATTGATCATATTTAATGATCGAACCTTGCGCCGAAATCACAAATTTAATCTTTATATTCCACACTAGCTGCCCCGACAGACGTTGTTCTCTCCCAATTTCTATAAAATAATACAAACAGACATCGATAATTTAAATTCGTATTGAAATATTGATTGAAAGCTTCGACGTTCGTTTTCTTTCTTGTTGTATTAAAATATGATTCAATTTTTCTTTCTATAAAACCTTATACAGACTATTACGAACATTAAAAAAATAAATGAAAATTTTTCTCGATCGAAATTATAATAAAGAATAAATTTGCGATTTCAGCGCAAGGTTCGATCATTAAAAACAACAGCAAGGTTGCAAATTAATTTAACTCAACGTTTCGATCCCTGTGTGGATCTTTTATATAAAAATATCACTTTCTATTAAAAATTATTTGGAACCCCTAGTTTATCGTAACTCTATGGCCCACCAGGCATAAAAATTTTGCGATCTGGCTCATTTCCAAATAAAAGTTTGGCGACCCTTGGTTTACAATAAATATTGTAGCCGGATAAGGTGATTAAAAGTGTTCCTAAACATTCCATAGCTTATAACAAGAAGGCGTGTAGATGATATCGGCGCAAAGGTTCGTTCAGAATTAAATTAAAGCAATTGTGCTAATTTGGTTAAACTTTCAACGTTTCGATCCCAATATGGATCCTTCTCAAGAAAGAGGAAACAACTGCGTCTGTAAATTTTTAAAAGAGTTTTCAAAATAACAAAATTCAAAATAATGGTAATGAATTACCAACCTGCTTTATGAAAAAATTAGAGACAGGAATATATGTATAAGCACATGTTGTTTCAGTGCTGAAACATTGTTTATTCCATAGCTGATTCCATAGCTTACCCAAAGAAAATACTTTATGCCAATATTGACATAGTCTTTGGAGGATAAGTTTGTAGCTTAAAAGAGGATACTTGAAGTATAATAGCTGTCCAGTGTCTGGAGTGAAGTATAACTTCGTAAACATCCGCAGTCTAGTGATGATACTGATGTCCTACATCAGAGGCAAGAAATTGATAACGATCTTCTTTTACTACTGCTGCTGCAGACAATGCCCTAATCAGTGGGCAACAGTTTACCGGACAATGGGTCGATCAATGGGAGGATTCGTTTCGACCTACCCCATAGAGAATCGTCGAACTTCTGAAATTCTACATGTCGGGAGCCCTGATCGATTCTTGAAATAGATTCAGGCCGGTGTGGTACCAGTAATAGGTAAAGAGAGAGGCTTAATGATAACAAATGACGTTCCTAAGAGCCACGGTGGATTCAGTGATTTATAGCGGATCGAAAGGCGCCTCCCTAAATCAATTACCCCGTCGATCGATCCCGTCGAAACCATCGCATCCCCCGATCGCGTATGCAAATCCTTTCGGGGATAAATCGGCGCCTAAGGCGATGTGGCGCAGTTAAATCGACAAATATTTATTGATCCTAAAAATAATAACGTACCATCTAACTTTTCGCACTTGGGGGTCTCGATCCGCCCACTGTTACGTGCATTAACGAGAGGAGGACAGCAGGGAGAGAGAGAGGGAGAAAGAAAGAATGTTTGAGCTCGGACAGTGAGGTACAAAGCTGCAGTTTTCGCTCGTTGAACGGGCTCTGTGTGTTTCATTGAGGGGGTATTGAATTATACGAACAGTATTAGCCCGTATGTATCCCTCACGGTGTAATTTATATCGCGGGTCGATTCGACGTTTTGCTCGTGTCGGCTGGTAACAAGTATTTATTTTATTATTCCGGCAGCCGAGGTGATGGGAACGCAGCGTAATTTTATCTGGGTTTCGGTGTCGGCGCGTGAGCCATTTTTTTCTTCATCGTTTTGCGGGGATAATTCTTTCGATAAGAAATATGGCGACTTGGGTGGGATCGACGATGCTGTAAATTGGTCGTGATGGTGGAATTCCGTGACGGGGAACGCTTAAGCTCTTGCGGTGATCTTATTGTAGACATTCTAGAGCATAAGATACTATTTTTAATATTTTTAATTATTCTTGAACACAATTTACTATCAGCACCCTCATCGACACATCCCCTTACCAAATGTAATTCAAGTGTGGGAGTCTTTTAAATATACTTTAAATAATCAATTAACCCAAAGATCATATAACAAAGTTATTTATTCTGAAAACAATTAGAATTGAAGGAAACATAGGTCTATGAAGGTCTGAAACATAGGCGAAGGTCTATATTTTAGATTTACAATTAAAAATTTTGCGGTTTAGGGTTAAGAAGCGTCGGCAACTCAGCTGGGACATGCAAATTTATGGTTTGGGCGGATGAAGTATCGGAGTTATTAAGTTTTGTGGATAAGGATTCTCGATAACGATTTTTGCGCAGCATGTCATCAAAATATAGACCTTCACGAACATTTTTAAAAAAATTTCAATTGAATCGGTGAAAAACTGAGTTGTAGGCAGATT
>CM052340.1:3638050-3648482 GCA_028455595.1 Lasioglossum vierecki | reverse complement strand
CCGTTTCGGAGAAAATAACAATTAAATATTTACCTTTTCATCCCCCCGCGAACTACGTCATTGCGTTCAGCGATCCCCACTTCGTTCGACAACCCCCTCTACTTTACTATGCGTGCGCACTGTGACTCGTCCCCACTTCACGGACCCATTTCGCCCCGACGCGCGAACCATCGGTAGTGTAGTACATCATCGCGCGACGATCGCTATCGGTAGTGCATCATCGCTTTGTTTACCAAGTGAAATTTGCAGTAAGCTTAGTGAGTATATAAAGTATTAATAAAGAGTGATAGAAGTATTAACACAAGACTAAAAAGCAGAAAATAATTATTTAAATAAAAATAAATTTTTAAAAATACCACGTTTTTAAAAACGGACTAAAAAGTATAAAATAATTTTTCCTAGTGCCATACAGATTCCTAACCTCGTACAGATAGTTCTGAAAATTTGTGATTGTGAATTTTGAATAGCTGTGAAAATATTTGTGAGATTTAAAACGAAAAACGTGGGGCGCATGCGATAGATATTTGATGCATTTTGCAAATTCTATTTGTGACACAAAAATACATCGGAATCTGCTGGTGTTTTTCTCGATGTTTGCTCTACTTTGGGCTTATTTTTCTGTCCCAAATAGACATTTTTCTGTCACAAATATACACACTCACTTTTAGTAAACCTAGCGTTGATTTTGATACTAATTAGCCATTAAAGTGGAACAAAATTAATTCGCCAAAGGAAAACTAGTTTTACCATGCGTTAACCTTTTTGCGATCCAGAATTTGCATATTAATGTCGTTTGATTGAATAGTATATCAAGAATGAATTCCATTCGTTTATTTATGGCGATGGAATATGTTACAGCTGGGTAATTGAATTAATAATTGAATAAATACAATGTTTCTGTCTTTTTTGATATATGATTGGAAAGAGTTAGTAGAAAAAATGATTGAATATACAATCAGTCAAAAAAGTTATTGTATATCCATTAAAACCGAATGACTTTCTAAAAATGAATTCAAATTGTTCGTTTCTCTAAATGTAAATTTTGATTACATGCACAGATAAAGAATTTTCAACCGTGTGGCGAGTAGCTTCAACAATTGATTGAATAAGTTTCTGATTTTTCGATGATCTCTTTTTTTAATCAACGATTAACTTCATCGATCGATTGAATTCATCGTCCATTTTTCAATGATTACCTTTTTTAATCGTACACATTAATCAATGAATCTTCGTTAAAATTTTAATAGAATAATTAAAGGTTCAGTTAAAGATTAAAAAAATTTAATTAAAGATTAATTACATTCTCTGGTAGTAATAATTTACGATTTATAAAAATGGACCAATCGGCATCGTATCAAGCAATAAAACTAAAACCAATTACGATATAATCCCTTTCGGATTTCCTCAACGTCACGGGGCCATCACGGGTCAAACGATATTAATGATACGGTCATTAATTCGGTATTAAACGTTCTGGAGTTTGATAGTCGTTTTCTCGGTTACGAAGTGAATTCAACATAGCGAAGCTTCGGAGTGCTGGCTCGTCATAAATAAAATGACAAGATTCCGAAGATATTAAGGCGCTTATCTGACTCGTAAACTAGAGTTTTCCGAGAACACGAGTACATACAGTGAGTATGGCATAGTAAATGCGTGACGTGTCATACGAACTGATTAAAAATGTTCTCTTTTTGAGCTGACGCCTCCCATTCTAATTTATACGAGGTCATACGTCTTGGAATTTTTATAAATGTTTGGCGAAGAGATTTTACGCAGTTGCATCTTTGCAATAAAAATTTGTATAAAATGTGTACATCAACATCCGACCGTTTTATACATATTTTAATATTAATTCCTTTTTTTTTGCTTTCTATATCCTATCAGTGTTGGAATATTAAATGATAATTGAAACATTAGAATATTAAAACAGTTATAGATGCAACATGAAATTGTTGTACTTGAATTGCAACAAACTGCAATGAAATAGATATTTATTTTCTTTCTTAATATGTTTATTAAGTTAAGTGAAATTATGTTACATTATTTTTGAATTCTCTTCTAATGTTTAACTTCTCTAAATTACACTTACTCATTTTTGTAATAAATGCATAAAATCCACTTTCTAGTTATACAATCTAGCGTAGCATATGGGTCACCTTAGATTAAGATATTTACACCTAGAGCATACTGGGATACTGAAGACTCGAGACATCGGGGGCTCCTATAATAGAGGTCTTATTGTATTTCAAAATCTCTTTTTATGCACATACAATCCACAATTCTTCAAATTATTACGGAATCTTTTTCAGAATAAGAAAGTATGGTATTTATAATATTATTTTTACAACTGACAAAAGCTGGCAAAAAATGTTTTATTTCCAATGTAGAAAGACAAATTTGTAATTATAGAATGGATATTTATGCAAAATAAAAATTGTCTACCTGACTTGCAACAAATTGGAATGAATGAAAAATTTTATTATCTTTCTTTACAATAATATAATATTTTTAAATTATTCTAATTTTTGTACCGTTTTAAATTACACCATTTTTATCATAATGCATAAAATCGGATACTTGGAATTAGATTGCGTTCATGCATTTATGACTTATGAAAATTTTCAGAGAAGGCTAGAATTTTTTACAATTTTTATTTGTTTTGGATCTACAAAAGCTATTCCCATTAAAAATAAAATTTTATTTCATTCCAATTTCTTTGAAGCCTACAAGAATTGGAAAATACATAAATATCCGCAGTCTATTCACAATAATTAAAGTTAACAACGTGGTTTTCTAGAAAAATTAATTTCTAATCATCACTATACAATTTCAAAGTAGAAGCGAGCAGTTTATTTTTTAAATTTTATAATAGATCAAGAAAAGTATCTACGAAACACGTGTTGTTCCATAATTTCGTAATACCGTCCATTTGATGGATCACGGAAACGCTGAACGGATCAATGAACGGAGCCACTGTTTTTGGCGTTCGAGAACGAAAGTCGTACTTTCAGTTTCGGTGGCCTCGCTCGTTCACTCATTCATTGATTCAGTGTCCTCTACAATGCTTCCTGCGTAGAGTCATTGACACACGAACCTCGACAGAAAATCTAAACCGAGTGCTTTATCAATGGAACGAATATTCATGCAAATACTTTCGTTGCTTTATAAATATTCATATTACGAGTCGGCTGCGGATTTTTATGCGAAATAAAAATTTTTTTAGTCGGAAATACTGTGAATTTTTTTAAATTTTTAGAATGTTTCTGAAGTTTTGCATTTGTATAATTATCAGCTATGAATCTGTTACAATTTGAGATGCTTTTGATATTGTAGATCAATCTCCGCGTTTTTTCTGGTTTTCTTTTTCTCATTTTCAGTCAATCATTTTACATTGGTCACAGCACTGAATCATACAACAATTGAGAGACTTTCAAACTGCATGTTTGACTATTCATTAATTTCTGCTTAACCTTAATTACTGTCATTTACACATCGGAATCGTGCTGCAAAATCATGATTAGGGAGCGGATCTTTATACAAAATAACAATGTAGCAACTGAATTGCCACAAACTGGAGTGAAGTTAAAGTTCATTTTCTTTCTTAACGTGTTGAATGGATTGAATGTCACTCATTTTTTTACAATAAATTCATAAAAATCTGCTGTCTAATATCTAATGATTTTGGTTTTCAAGCTCACGCAGAGATGTATTTTTCTTTTGTGGCGTGAACGAAACACATCGTAGGAATGAATTCGTTAACCCCTTGCCTTATTTTAACGAGTCAGACTCATCATGAAGATTTTAACAAAGTTTAACAGATACGATTTCTTTTTAGATGGAATAAAATTTTATTAATTTCTAATCAATATTTAAGCATTAAAATAATTGTAACCATACAAAAAATATACATTTTATTTCCACCTCTACGACATTTTTGGTGATAGAGAGAATCACTGTAACTGTAAATAAAAAGGTACGGCAAGGGGTTAATATCTATAATTTTGCAGGGAAGTAATTTCGGTATTTTAAGGTGAAATGATGTGTGTGTGTGTGTGTGTGTGTGTGTGATCTGAAATTACACTTGCATCAGTTTTTGCCGATTAGGACCAGAAGTTTTTCGAGCGCGGAATTGTGAAAAAACTAGAAACTAGAAAATATAGAATATATTAAAGTTCATTGCTTGAATGAAAAAATTGGATTCTATTTTAACTTAACCCCTTGCCTTACAATATAGTGTCTGACTCGTGATGAAGATTCTGAACAGATTCTGATAAAAAAAAGTATGTTAATAATTTCCTTTTAACCGAAATCAAATTTTATTTTAGTTTTGTTAATATACCCGAACAGATTCTGATAAAAAAGTATGTGTATAATTTCCTTTAAATCGAAATCAAATTCTATTTTATTTTTGTTAGTATAACCCATTGGAGAACATAAAGGCGTACAATTTCTATAAATTTCCTCCTTTTTTAGGAAATTACAATCTATAAAAAAGATTCTAATCACTAAAACCGTAAAAAAAATCGTAGGTCAAGGGGTTAAAATACCGAAATGACTTGCTTGCCAACCCAATACTTTTTGCATCCATCGTGAATGTCTAAAAAATCGTTAGTCAGGTCGCTAAAATGTTGAATGTTTTGGTGCATCAACAATGAAACTTTCACTCGGGACAGATAACGAAGCTCCAGGTCGTAGACGCGGCCTGGTGAGAGCGTCGAGAGGCGAGTGAAATTGGGGTGCGCGGATGAGGCTCAGGAACGCGGCGGCGCGGCGACTCGAACCGCTTTCGATTCTATTCTGAGTTGACCTATAGAACGTTTTCTTCCCTCCTGCGCGTAGTCGAAACTCGGCCTCGGACTGTCGACGGTCGACTTGTTTTCTGGGTGGTCGAAATACGCCGGTAATAAATTCAAATGACCGCTCGAAAATACACGGAAGGAAAGGGCGACTGGGAGATCTGGAAGTTCTCCGTTTCTCTCGTTCTGCGAGGCGCCCGAACCCTATACGTCGCTCACAGATATCCGGATGATCGCGTTTGCCCGACAAACTGCGAGAAACCTAACGATCAGGAAACGTTCCAAGGGACCATCAAAACCTTACTAAAGGGCTGTCGTATAAAGGTTGTGTCACGAATCGTTTTTTACCTATAAAGTGTCATAGGTTGAGAATTACAAAAAGATTTGTATCGTTCGAAAAGTATAGTTGCCAGCTATTAACCCCTTGAACGACAATTTATTTTCAGTCAGCACTGCTCTGGCAGACGATTTAATTTATTTATCTTTAATTTTTGAAGATTTTAATTTTAATTTTAATATTTAATTTAATGACTGCTCTCATAAAAAGCATCAAACCTCAATAATTTCTGGCGAGTCCAGCTCGTCATTGTCAGTTTGTTCAGGAAAGTTTATGACGAGCTGAACTCGTCATTTCCGTTCAAGGGGTTAAGGTTGTTGCATATGGATTATATCCGATTGTAGAATCAAAATGTAGCAATGTGTTTTGATCAAGAAATACTATTACAATTGACAGGTTCATTGTATGTCACTTTCAAGTACATAGATCCTTTCTTCAATTCTAATTTACACATATATAAGTTTACTTTTAAATAGATTTGATTTCAACATATATATTTTATATTTTATAAACAGTGTATTTTATGGATTTATGGCAAAAATAAGTGGGTGCAATTTAAAACAGTAATAAAAAGATTACAATAATTTAAAGGGATATTTTTGTTTGTTTTTGGATCATTAATTTTGGATCAAAAAGTTTAACAACTGGAGGACGTATTTACGTGTTTAGGTGGCTACCCTAAAGTGGAGCACCCTGTATATCCAAAGAAATAAGAATTCAGTGTTGCTAATCAATTTTCCTTTAGAAATTGATTGTTTCAATGTAAAGTCAATTTAAACGAATGTCTCTTATGGTTTGTTTACTTGGTGTACACTAAAAAAAGATGTCTGTGAGTGAAAGAGGTCGGAAAATGACCTTGGCATAAAAATATTCTTCGTTTTTCATGCCATGACAACTGAAGGACGTATTTACGTTGCTGTCCTGAAGTGGACTATCCTGTACATAAAAAAATATGCTTATCGAATAATTATTTACAATCTCAATAGAATGGAGCGTCAATTATCGATCCAATATTAAATACAAGAGTACTTCTTTTGTAATTAGAAATGTCATATCCATTACTCAAAATACATATGTAAAGTATGTTTACATTCAGGGTGATCTTGTAAAAATTAGCACTTGAATATCTCTGTTAGTTTGAAGATATAGAGAAGTTTGATCAACAAAAGTTGTTCAAATCAAAGAGATCTATAATATGACGGTAATAATTTTTTCGGAACTGGAGAATTTTCGGAGATTTCTAAATATTTGCAGCCAGTAAATACAGTGTTCATATTAAAAATATATAAATATACAGTCAATGCTAACAGAACTTATTTGTTCAATATTTTTTCGGACCATGGAAGTTTGTCTTCGGACTCTGTCATTCATTGGCTATGATAACGAAAGTTTGGATAATGGAGGTTCGGCAATTGCAATTGTAAAGTTAGACCGATTTCTTTATCTCCTCAGCTTCCGTCTCCGTGGTATCTCCGTTACGCTCCGGTTTCTTCAGGAGATCAGTCTCGTGTTTACTTTTTATCGCGAGATTTCGAAAAATTTCGTAACACGGATCGTGGGGGCTCCGAGGCACAAATCGGGGAAAAAATATTGGATTGCTCGGGAGGACATCGGCTGGAAAATCTCGCTCGCGGAACAATCCGCGTGAGCTAATTGCGGATTATACGGCACGATTGCAGCTGACCCGTGAAACAGCGGTTTATCAGGGAGCAGCGATTGGGGACTAAAACGATTCCGTGTCTCTCAGCCCCAGCACGCTACCGTGAAACAACGTCCGCGAGGAATCGCGATAAGACCTTGAACGGAATTTTGCCCGAAATTCTTTTCGCCGGCCGATATCAGCCAGGCTTTAATTAATGACGGTATGAGCCTGTGTCCGCTATCGACTCTGTCTTATTTATCTCCCGCAGACTGTCCGGACTGGTTAGACCAGGAATCTTAATGCGAGTGATTCACTTTCGGATGCGAATGTCCTCGGCTTCCTCGTTCCGTAACGTAGACATTCGCTAAACGAGCGAATCGATCGCTGAAATCAGAACTGAAATCAGAATTGATTACAACGCGATCCTAGAGATTGTTGACTTTTCCAAGAGAGTCGATATAATCGATTTGTTCACGGTGGCGCTGGCATACTTCCTGAACGAGCTCGCTGGTACCTACGTTCGCGAATTAAGACATCGACTGCATCTGATTAAGAGCCTCTAATTAGTAGGAGTGTGCGGGTTCTTCCCGCATTTACGGGTTCGGGTCGAGTCGTAAAAAAACGGGCGGGCTCGGGCGAGTACTCGAGACATCTAAATGTTCGGGTAGCTTGATCGCGTCGGGTAGCTTGATCGCGTCGGGTAGCTTGATCGCGTCGGGTAGCTTCATCGTCACAGGTAGCCGGAGACATTCGGATTACGATTACATAGATTGGCCAAATTCGGACGCGATCTTTCTATATTCGAGATTGAACATGCGATTCGTAATTTCCACTTATAACTTGCGGTATAACTGTTATTTTTCGTGTGATAATTTCGGTTTCGATTTCGGCTGTGCAACTAAATCATCATTTTTATCGGTTTGTTAATTTTAGGTCACTTTGCGTGGACTGTCTCCTGTACATTAAAATAAGAGAAAATTAATTAATCCATTAATACAATACACATATGTACATTCAAATTTTAATG
The DNA here is from genome assembly GCA_028455595.1 of Lasioglossum vierecki. NCBI lineage: Eukaryota > Metazoa > Arthropoda > Insecta > Hymenoptera > Halictidae > Lasioglossum > Lasioglossum vierecki. The sequence goes on along the minus strand of CM052340.1, from coordinate 3,640,680 downwards.
AAGGAAAAGACGGAAGTCACATATGTACATACGACATACAATAATTAGATTTTATAGTGTAATTATAATTGATTTCGAATTTCAAATGAGACTGGAGACTGTTGCTGATCGGCTACCCGTGGACGATCAAGCTACCCGAAACGATCAAGCTACTCGACGCGATCAAGCTACCCGATCAAATTAACACTTTTACTTTTTGTAAAATTCTCACACACGTAGATCACAATCATGAAGGACCGTTCAATCAACGATTGACGAAGAAATTTCTACTTCAATCGTGCATCGCAATTAACAATTTAGACTCCTATTTCAGTCGTTCATTGCGGTTAACGAGAGAGATTACATTCTTTTCAATTGTAATCGTCAATCGGATAATTGATTGATGATTAACTGCTGAAATTTCGAAATGAAATACGGACTCAAAACTGTGTGGAGACAGAAAAAAATGTAAACTGAGTTTTTTTTTAGTTTTCTCTTTCTCCCTCTTTATTATAATTTATGAATAGACCGTGTGGCGATTAACATCAACAATTGATTAAATCGGTCTCCGATTTCTAGATGATTTCTTTTTTTAATCAACGATTGACGATTAGAAAAGTTTAGACGGATCACTAGACTGTGGGTGTTCAGGCATTTATAGGAAAATTGAGTAGATGAAATTGAAAATTGTTGGAAAATTTTGTATTGAAGATGTTTTGCTTGATTTGCTGAAGATGATTTGAAGATGTTAATGCATGATTTCTCCTCTATTAATTTATTAACGGAAGAAATAACATTAAGGTTGGTTTCTATTTCTTGTAATCGATGCAGACAACTTTTAATTTGCACATAAAGATTCGCAGTCTACCGATTACACACATACTTTAAATTAGAATAACTTTTTAATGAATGGACCAAACGATTTCACTTTCTCTGTAGGGCTGGAAGAATTAGTTTAGTTGTGAAATTTTTACAACTATTTTAGCTGGGCTTATAACGAAAATTTAAAAAATATGTTTGCTCAACTCGTATAAATTATAATCTCGTACAAAATTTTGCCACTTTTGATCGTTTATAACTTGTAAATTAATTAATCAATTTCTATATAATCTCGAGATCTACAAAACGTAGTTTTTAAATTTTCAATATAGGCCCACATAAAAAAGTTGTAAAATGCAACTTTTGGTATATTTTCTACAACTCTGATCAATTGCACTTATTGAAAAACTTTCCTTTCACGTCGTGAAAGAAGTTTAAACTAATTGTTCTAGCTTCCCAAAAAAGTTCAAATCGTATAGTAGAATATTAATAAAATTATCGTCTTTTTCAGAGCGTCCGAATATTAACACTTTGCACTGTACTCGATGAGTTATTGTTACATAATTATTATAATTACACGTGATTGCTACATTCGATTATCAATTTTATTGAAAGAATTATTAAACGGTCCCTTCTTCTGTCACGGTTCAATGTTAATACGCTCGAACTGCGTTATTTTGTCGGACGGGAACCCTGCATGTTTGACGATTCATTAGTTTTTGCTTAACCTTAATTACTGTCATTTACACATCGGAATCGTGCTGTAAAATCACGACGTTGTACGGGGGTCAGGGATGTGTTACGTGATCTTGGTTTTCAAGCTTACGCAGAGATTTTGTATTTCTTTTTTGCGGTGTGAAGGAAACACACCGCTGGATCGGATAATAAGAGAGTCGATTTAGTAATGAACTCGTTACGTTGTAATTTGCCTTGCACTGGTGAACTGTCGCTCATAATTACAATGTGTAACATCTACTATTGAACGTAATTAAGTTGCAAAAACATGACAGGAATATTGCAACCACGGTACTTCGAGCGGTTAAACACGTGATGCGATGGCGGGTGTGATAAACACGCAGCTGGCCAGCGTCCTTTTTTCCCGAAACATAATTACAACATCTAATTGCGAGTAATTATAATAACTGTCGACGTCCAGTCGCGTGTAATTACCGACATAATTTAATAATACCGTTCTCTGGACTACACAAATTCTTAATGACACGATAAAACATGGTTTTCTTTTTCAATCGCTGTCACATGATTTTTAAATATTCTCCGACATAGAGGTTATTTGCGTATTATAATTTATCACGTCGACAACAATTAAATTTTATATGTGTCAAGGAGTAATTCATTACTTTGTGAAACTTGACATATATACAAATATCTTACGCAAGATGAAGTATTAGGTGAAGTAGTTTACACGATTTCTGCAATTTCTGTCTCTAAGCTCAGATACAAACATTATATTGAGTAATTATATTCAGGATTTACCTATTCACGTAGTTATATTATGTTTGCGTTACATCTACTGTATTACATATTAAATTTTTAGTATACGGAAGATAACAATTGAAAACTCTGAGAAAACAAATTTTCTGACGTGAGTGACACGTCATTTCCAACCGTGGGCAAAATGTTTCGACGTGTGTGGCACGTCATTTCACCGCAAGGTGGTTAAATACTCTGTATACAGGACATAGTAAAATATAAAGTACGATCCATATGACAAATTGAAATCAACAAAGATTTTGAATCGTAGAAAGTACTAACTTTTCTTATTCTTTGTCAATCGTATGTTTAAACAAGGTTGATGTTTTTGGCGCACCGGT
>CM052340.1:3620788-3630799 GCA_028455595.1 Lasioglossum vierecki | reverse complement strand
AATAATAATGACCACATCTAATTCTGTTTATGGTCACAATGTTTTCTCGAGATAGATTTTTCTCCGTGTACTAGGGGTTTCCTCTTTCGTCGTGGAATTGTTCAAGTTTTAGTGTTAATCATAGTCATTTGTTTCTTAAATAAATAATTCTAGTTTTTCCAAATCGAAGTAAATTAAACTAAATTCACGAGCCTTAACCAAAAAATGAAATCATTATTTATTTTGTCAAAGGTAAGAGAGAACAGAGAAAGAATGCCTGTCAGATATGCGTTAGTATCGAGTCGTTTAATAACGACAGCCCACCCACATGACGATTTTCCCATTCGTCTGTTAAACATCCACTGACGTTCGAACAGTGGATCGGCCCTCTGATAGAAAGAAATCAATCGACAAAGAGCGAGCAACAATTGGCCTTCTTTCCCGGATGATGAGATCCGCCGCGGAAAACCGATATCCGTGAAACGGGAATGACAAGGAAAGGCGGGGGAGCCGAACGGAAGGTTTTTCTGGTCCATTTGTGAATTAGCTCTCGCAGTGTTTTCGGTAGTTCGTACGGCTCCGTTTTGGCCATTGTCTCTCTGGTTAACGACCGTTTTACACGACCGGCAATTCGACCGGTTCGCTGCCCATTGTTCGCGGTTTTCCTGGCGGTTCCGCCGTCATATTATTGCCCACGCCGCATCTGCCGACGCGGAATCACCCGGGGAACAGCTGGGCGAGTCTCGAGTTTCCATTTTGCACGTTTATGTGTACACGCAGCGATCCGAAAAAGCCGCGAGCGCGGAAACAGGTCGAGATCGTGAAAACAACGGTGCTGTCGAGAGTCAGAGTTGAACAAAAATTTTTTTTAACGAACATTTCGAATAAAATGGGTTTAATATCTACTTTGAAGAACCCTAGTTTATTCGAAATTTTTATTTAAATAAAATGTTTGCCCAGCTCTGCCGAGAAATTATTTTTCGGAAATTCATCTTGAAAAGTACAGTTCGGAAGTTAACGAATCCGGAAATTCAAAGAATTATGAAATTTTGTAAACAACCAATGTAAGTAATGACTAATAAGACCTTACTTTATTTCGTGTATCATGACAGTAGTGTTGATTCTGGCTAGAAAAATTTTAATGAAAAAATAGTTTCAATAATATTTTTCCTAGGCCCACACGGATAGTCCTGTTTGTGATTGTGAATTGTGAAATTCAAAAAATTACGAAATTTTTTGCTTAACCAGTGCAAGTTATGATTAATACGACCTTACTTTATTTCGTACATCATTACAGTGTTGGTTTTGGCTAGAAAAATTTAAATGGAAAAATAGTTTCAATATACCACGTTTTTAAACAGACTAAAAAGTATAAAATCATTTTTCCTAGCCCCACACGGATAGTCCTGAAAATTTGTGATTGTGAATTTTGAATAGCAATGAAAGTACTTGTAAGATTTAAAACGAAAAACGTGGGGCGCGTGCAATAGATAATTGATGCCTGAATAGTTTCCCTAAGTCACTAACAATTTTATTGCACTACAAATGACGTGAACTGTTGTGTGAGGTTTCTCAACGGTTGCTACTCTCTACACTCCTTACTATTATTTTGCGCCCCACGTTTTTCGTATTAAATCGTACGAGTATTTCCATAGCTATTCAAAATTCACAATAATAATTTTTCAGGACTATCTGTATGGGGTTAGGGCATATCTTCCATCCAACGTTTGGACAGACTAGGGATCTTCAAGCATAATATTTTTCTCTTGATCTGCTTATTGTTATCATTAATAATTTAAACACGAACTAAAAAGTATAAAATAATTTTTCCTAGTCCCATATAGACTCCTAACCTCGTACAGGTAGTTCTGAAAATTTTTAATTGAGAATTTTTAATAGCTATGAAAATACATGTCAGATTTAAAATGAAAAAATTAATCAATTAATGCACTTTGAGCCCCACGTCTTTCATTTTAAATCTCAAAAGTATTTTTACAGCTATTAAAAAATCACAATCACAATTTTTCAGGACTATCAGTATGGGAGTAGAAAAAATTATTTTATACTTTTTAGTTTGTCTTAAAAGCGTGGTACACATATTAAAATGTTTTTATATTTAAATAATTATTTTCTGCTGTTTAGATGAACAGACAGACAAGAAGGCGAGTTAATATCGCGAGACGACAGACAAGCAACGAAGTGTGAACAGGTGCATTGAAATGATTCATTTTTATAAGTAAAAAATCGTTGATCGTACCAGAACACACGTAACCTTCTCGAAAGCTGGCAAAAGACTAAACATCGAAGACGACAAACTTGTTTACCAGCACAATAAAAATAAAGATGGCGTGAATCTTACTAATACAACCCGCGAAATTACAAATTTCCCGTTACTTTGTTCAACACATCTCGAACGTTAATCCCGCTCTGATTACCGCGGTGTCTAATTTCTCACGATTTCCCGAAAGGCAGTCGGAAACGGTATTGAAAGAGTGAAGAATCCATTCACAGGATCCAATGTTCCCGGAATAATGAGGATCGAAGCTCGCAGTGTGTCGAAACGACCATGTAAAATACTGTCGGGCGTCGAAGCGAGCGGAGAAGGAACAAACGAGCTTTACTTCCACCTAATAAATTGCTGCCGGGGTAGAGCTAATTTTCTGTAACTCCAGAATTCCCTGGGAACTTCGTTAGCACCGAGGAGTGTACGAGCCGAAAGCCAGCTGATCTCTCTGGCTCTCTCACTCGCTCTCGCTGGGATTGGAAGAGATGATCGTTGTCCATTGATCACCGGACGCGACGGATGGACAAATCCGTAGCAATTAACGGTCGATTAACGGGAACATCAGGGCGATTAATAAATCCCAGCGTCGAGTTAACGCTCGACAAATTACAGCGCGTCGAGTCATTTCGCCGATCAACATCAAAGTGACCGCGTCAACGTGTGCTCCTCCGCTTCGGTCCGCTTTCACCATCTTTCTTACGAATGTGTACACACACGAGCGTGTCGGTATCGGTCGATTATTCCGGCATAAATCAACCGGCTACCCTCTAGGTGGCGACAACGGTGAACTAATCGCGACCTTTACTGTACGCGACGCGACGGTTCAATTTAATTGGCTACCCGCTACCCTCCGTGCTGTAATTAATCATTCGTAAAAATCAGGCCCGCGCAAATTGTGATTAAACGGGGCGCCGTCGACACCGTCCACGGACCTTTTTGTCACTCGTGTTCCACCCACCACACGCTCGATTGTTAATTGCTCCGGCAGAGTTCATTATCGATCCCGATTTGCATTCTGCTGATTTATCGAGCGGCGTCCCGTCCCTCCGTGCCCTTACACTCTCGGCTCGTGTGCTTAGACTCTTTTACAACGGTGTAAGGCTAAGTGGCGTGCACTCGCAGACTGTAGCTACGCAAAAGAACAATCGCGAATAGGTGTCGCGATAATTTTATTGATTTACTCCGGCCGGCACGGAAACTCGGGAATTTTTTCAAACCAATCCTAGTGTGTGTGCTGCGAAATCTTTTAACCTGAAATACCTCCGTTATTTTAACATAGTGTATCATATCGGGTTCCATGGATATCACCGACACGATTTTCAACGACAACATTTCACCGACTCCAAATTTGACCGACAACGAATCTAAATAAATTTTCTATATAAATTTCAATAATATAAAAATTTTTCTAATAATTCAATACTACCCTCAATAGTAATAAATTTCCTATATAAATTTCAATAATATAAAAATGTTCATAATAACTTAATACTATCCCTCACTAATAATAAATTTTCGTTGCCGGCCAAAGTAGCTGGCGGTCAAATCTGGGGTCGGTGAAATGCGGTGAAAACCGTGTCGGGGAAATTTGTGTCGGTGATTTCCATGGGTCCCATCATATCTGATATAGTTAACAAATCTGGTATATAGTAAACTAAGTATGTGTTTTCTTATTATGTTTATTTGTTTTTATTTTTCTGAAAATGTTGTTTTAATTTTTTAAGAATATTTTTCCCCTAATTAAACACACAAAAACTGATCTTCTTTCAATTTTTTCGTCCCAATTAAAAAAAGTCACTCAGTGAAACGTTAAACAAAGTCTAACAATGTCATATCAATGTTACGCCTTCCTTTTTCAATGAAATAAAACTTGATTCGTTTGTAATCAACATTTAAGCATTAAAATAAATGTAGCCATACGGGAAATATAAATTCTCGTTTTTCTTCTACGACGTTCTTCGAGATAACGACGTTTTGATCACTACAACCATAAAGAAAATGATTAGGCAAGGGGATTATTTTTATGCAAAATAAAAATTGTCAAGGAATAGAAATCAACCACAATGTTATGTTGTATATTGTATATTACATTGTATACATATATATCTTCAATTTTTTAAATTTCATCGACTCAATTTTCCTAAACATACATAAAGATCTGCAGTCTATTATTGTCTATATACCTCTCGTAAATTACAGTTTGCTTCCGATCTAAGAATATCGATGTTTTCTTCGCAACAAGAAAATCCCTATTCCCTCTGTTTCCTTTGAAGTTGTCGGCTCGACGACTACTTTATTATCTACCAAACAACTTTATGGAACCTATAGACTCTTCATCCACTCAAGAATAATGTCAAACCGAATGGGTATCCGCAATACGTCGAAAGTCGACCATCGTATTGTATCGAATGCAAGGATGGGTCAAGACAAGTGGAGGCTCTAAGCGGTCAAAAATTTTGTGGTCCCCCCAAAAAAAGTTTCTAGAAAACTCATTAAGTCATAACCTAGAAAAAAAGTAATCAAAAATTCCGAATATATCTGTTAATGATAGCCAACGCCGTTACACAATTTGACAAGCTAAATATTTTCTGCTCCAAGCGTGGGGCCCCCAGAACCATCCACTTACTGCTTAATCCGCTCCTGATCGAAAGGGAACTGTATTGTTATTTATGCAGACCCCGGGTGACGAAAATGTAGTTAAACGATAAAAACTCTTGTACACAAACAGGAAACCACCGGGGACGGAAAATAAAATCACTTTTGCGCCGTGGGCCCCAACATTGAGAATCGCAGATTCCTTGAAAAAACAGACTGACCTGTTCTCATCTTTTGATATCTAATTAATTAGCGATTATCTAATTGCCTTAGGTACTTTTCGGATTACACGCGTAAAAACTTTGGAATAAATCGACGAGGAAAGGCGGAACGGTTACCACGAAGGGAAGTGACCATTCGAAGATGAATCAAAGGGCTGGTTAACCGGGAAACGATCCAATCCGTCTTTCCAAGAATGGAAAACAAGAAGGCGATGAAATGATGACTCTTTCGAGGTGGTTGTCTCCTCGACGACAATGCTATTCCAATTTCATTATAGCTTCGAACTTGTTCCTACGTTTTTATAACCGAAGACCACCTTACCCTCAGCAATAACTCGCCTCTTCTGGTTTTACGAGATTTCGATGACTATCGAACCCTAACCTTGTCTACCTGAACCTGTCCACGAAATATGCCACGAGCGACGACCCTGTAAGCTCGTGGATGACCGACTATCCGATTGTCTTATCTTCCCGTAATCAGTCCTTGTTCCGGCATTCTTGCGCGTCGAAATCGTTTGAAAAGCCATTCCAATGTCCATCGGTTGGCCATCGTCTCCTAAATCAATCGACTGACGCCAATCTACACGTTTTATTGCTTACATGTACTTCAACTACACAATCTATGATATTATACCTTGTCCACAACGAAAGGAGACTGTAAATGTAAACAGCTGCTCGAGTGCGACTGAATTGATGTTACCATAGAGGATATGACACTTTTGTCAGTATAGATATAGATAAAGAAAGATCATACCCATTTTTTCCAAGGAACAGATCTACGCCCACAGCTAGCATGCTGAATATGAATATAGGCTCTGGTCCATGCTAAATGAAGGTATAGATTCTGTTTCATGCTAAAACAAGATATGCTCTATCTATTGGGTTAGTAAGAAAGTAATTTCGATATTTTAAGGTGAAATGGAGCCCAATATTTTTATTCAAGTATGAACTTTAATGAATAAGATATTTTCCCTTTCGTTCGACGATCTTTTGCAAAAAAGATTTATTTCACCTTAAAATACCGAAATTACTTTCTTACCAACTCAATATATACATTTTTCAATATATATATATATGCAATATTCAATATATGCATCCTTATGCAAATGAATTTCACCCTTTGTATAAATGAATTTCAGCCTTTCGCAAATCAATTTCACCCATTAGGAATATTTAAAATTAAGTACACTTGAAAGCGCTTCCCTTGAGTTCAGAAAAAGTCACCGTGGACAACAGTTTCACTTTTAAAATTTCTTAATCACAAAGTGGCTACAATGAATGTACATATCTACACACAATTTTCATATTATTACGAATTTAATGAATTGGTAATTACTAGACTGTGGCTCTTTATGCTTTCATAGCAAAAAATAGTAGATGGCACTCGGGTAATTTTTGTTTACCCGAGTATTTCACGGGTAACCCGGATACTCGGGTATCTCATAAGTCACAGCTCTAGTGCAAACCTGTGTCCTATCTCTGAGCAACGAGCGTCAGCAATATTAACGTTGCAACACTATCGTCCGAGGAAGGCGTTGATCATTCCAACAAATTCCAATGAATGGCCAATCCCGACCGCCGAGGCGCACGGGAAAAGTCCGTGAATAAACAAGCGCGGCAGGATAAAAAATGTTTAAAAGGGTAATCACGAATGGTTCAGTGTCTGTCCGTGGTGCGGTACAATCAACTCCCTTTTTAAGCGACAGAGCCAACGCAATTGCGATCAGTTACGTCACTCAAGCCCTAATCAAATGCATTCAACTAGTCGCGCATAGAGGAGCGAGCGAACAGCCTTATCTATCTGCTAGCAGGATGCACATTTACATCTCTGTCGCGGCGTATAGGAACCGTTAAGTATGGTGATCAGCGTGATCTAACAAAGACATCATCGGAGAGGAACACGGGAGGCGTACTCAACACGCCCTAACTGTTCTTCTCCGTCTGCTCGACGCGAAGGCTCGAGCCAATTCAACTCCTATTGTGAACTGTCAGCAAGTCATACACGTGGGCACGTGGTTTACGATGCGTCAGTGTAACAAGCGTTTTGAGCATCGACGCTCACGATAAATATCCACGTAGCATTCCGCGACGAAACTTCCTCTAGAACCGAATGGATACGGTTTTCTGCGCGCGTATTATTCTATGCTAGACGGTCCAACGAGGGAACAATGAGTGCTTAAGCTGCGCGTAGATTGGGACCACGGTGTTTTCCCCATGAGCACAGACTCGTGCGTAGACCGGGCTGCCTTTACTCTAATGATTAATTATTATGTCACATACTGCAACATTAGTCAACGACCATAGCCTCGCTGCAAACACCGGTTCCCGTGCGATCACCGAAGTTAAACAGTGTTGGACGTGGGCCGGGCTGGGATGGGTGACCGCATGGGTATACAGTATACTTCAGGCGGTGACTTGTCTCTGGGTATTGGCCACGTCTTGTTGGCAAAAAAAAAGGTGGTTCGGAACCCACCATAAAAAGTAGGTCCCGTTGGATTTGATTGAAATTAGGCGATAGGTGAAATTGGAAAGAGTTAGGGAGTGGTGTATGGACTTGAAACCCTAAGGGGACCAAGTAATCTTCCTTTATCCTTTACATACTGCAACATTAGTCCAATCGCCAGGTCCTTTACCTGGAAAGTATTCCGAAATTAATGAAATTTTAATAACAATTGTTAAATGATCTCGGCGCTACGGTTCGATCGTAAAAAAACAAACTTAACTAAGCAGTTTTGCTAATTATTTCAAATCTCTGTCAAGAAGATCAATGTTGTGAAAACAGGCATGGTGAGCACACGTGTTTTACGAATCTCACGACTCTCAAATTATCGTACTTAATTACACATAAGCAAGTGAGTTAAAAATTGTGAATATGTTTTTCCCTTACATTTAAATATTTAATACTTTTGAAAATTGCATGTTTTCGTTTTTTTTTAAATTTTATTTTTGTTTATTTTTTTTTCTTACAGATGCAATTTTAAGTTAATCTTGAAAATGGTCCAAATCAGTGACCGAAACGTTGATTATTTAGAATAATTAGCAAAACTGCTTAGTTAAGATCATTTAACAATTGTCATTTAGATACAACAACGCCAAAATTAAACTAACAAAAATAAACTTGTTGAAACCTACGAGGATAATGGATAGGCCCTAATGGTGGGACTATCAAAATCACTCACCTCTATAAGATTGACGGAGTGTAAGAATATTGAAGAATACGTTAACCTAATAACGAATACCACTCATAAATTAAAGGAAATTGACTTTATCATTAAAGAAGAAATAATTGGTGCACTCGTGTTGTCCAGCTTGTATGAAAGTTACAAGCCGATGATAATGGCATTGGAGAACTCTGGAACGGAAATCACCGGAAGCCTGATTAAAATAAAATTACTCCAGGAGGTAAGTCCACGAAATTCAGAAAAGCCTCAAACAGAAGAGACTACGTACTATTTAAAGAGTACATACGCTTGTCTACAGTTGCACGATGTCAAAATATAAATACTTATTATTATTTATTATAAATAATAAATAATATACATATAATATACGATTTATATAATAATAATAAATAAAAAATATTATATAATATAATAAATGTATACAATGTATGTATATGTATATACTGCATAATATATTATATATAATATATATTATAATAAATAATATACATATAATTTAATAACTATATTATATATATGTATAGTTATTATATTATATGTATATTATTTAATATTATATATTATATATATTATACAATATATACATATACATACATTATATACATTTATTATATTATATAAATTGTATATTATAATATATATGTTATCGCATATTATTACATATATATATTATATTATTGTATATTATTATTATATACAATATATACATTTATATATGTACATAAAATACTTATGAAAATAAAACCACTGAAAGTATTGACATGAAAAGTGGATCCTGGAATTCTGATGCGAGGCACGCGAGTGAAAGAAACCGCGACGAACCATTCAGAGAAAAGAAATTTGTCGAAAACGAGTTCCGCCCACGTGCACAATTAGGAGCGCGCGAATTAACTTCCCCCTTCCCTCGCCAGGCCCCGATGCAGACGATGGAAATAATATATCGAGTGGTAGGTGGCAAACGCGTGTGGCCGTTCATAAAATAAAGAAGAAATTCGGGAACAGTGGAGCGGGTTTCTGGGAGAGTTGGCGGTTGTCTCGTTGAACCCACGAACGGGGCACCATAGATCATTTCTCAAATCTCTGCTGGGCCGCAAAACGTAGCGGCGCGGCGGCGGCTGGAACGCGTGTACGAGCAACGGAGCAAGGCGGCGAGGCGTCCGAGTGCTTGCCGTTTATTCATAAATCAGGGAGGTCCGCCGACACAAAAGATCGGCCCAGCCGTCGGCGTAACCATGGCAAATCGTGACCATCGATTATCCCGATAATGTCATAATCCGCTGGTACGGACGAGAGTGTATTTCGCGCGGGCAGAAATTTGTGACCGCCCTCGCCTCGTCTGGGATTATTTTCTGCCCGGGCGACCGCTCGTCGAACTCCTCTCCTCTCGCGGGCTCGATGAAGCAATAACCCGCGAATTTGCTCTGCAAGATCGTTCCCGGACCGTTCCGCGAGCCGGACCGGTTGGTTTCCGACGTGGAAGTCGAGGACAAACACGGCTTTTACGATTCTAACCGACTTTTTTTGCTCCTCTCGCCGAACATTCTAGATTTATCACGCGGCGATAGAAGATCTTCAGCCTGAAGACGATGGTATGTTCTTGAAAAAAATAGAGGACTGCATCGGTGAAATATGAATTCCGATCGTGAGAACATCTCTTGCTATGATCCACATTGGTTAGATTTTTAGATTTTTATGTTTAACTAGATATATCAGATGATTGCATAAATTCGTGTCCGACTTGGAAATTAAA
>CM052340.1:3600082-3614156 GCA_028455595.1 Lasioglossum vierecki | reverse complement strand
GATGCTTGTATGATTTCGAAGACACCCTGTATTTTATCTGATCTCTACTATCCGCGAACTGATATATGGTTCACTTGTGACACCGAGCATCCGAGATTAGCGTCTTTTCTCGTCCGCGAAGCTTTCTCCGACGGGCGCGACGGGTTTAACAGTATACACGCACCTTTATCGTGAGCGGTCGTTTTTCGCAGCGCGGTGACCTACATGCCACGGCTGCCGGAAACCACCTCGTCGCCATTTATCCTCAGTCGGCTAACATTCTGCTGGCGTCGCGTTGCGTCGATTCGCGATCGCTCGATGATTGCCCCGCCGAGCAATTTCGATGGAGTCCGATAACGCCGGGTGGAGACTTGCGCCGAGACTGATGAATATGAATAATTAAAAAATCGAGCTCCGATAGCCGGGTGTACTTTTACGCCACCTCGCCTCGCTCGATCGACCCGATCACTCGAGAACGCGTAATTTATAGTGATTACGTTCATCGACGTTTCGACGGTGCCTGATTTACTTGCATACTGATTGATTTTTTCATATAATCGTATCCATTATTACATATTATTACGTATGTTTACGTGAGTTCAGATTGCCATTCCATCAAGCTCTCCTTTTATTTTTCCCCGTGTATTTACACTTATAAGTGAGTGAGATCAACCGCGTCATAAATTGTGGCTGCACTAATCAGTAGGTACACACTCGAATCCAATATTTTCGTTTTTCAAAAGCCAACGTTGCGCAAACGACTGTTATCCTTTCTCGGCGATCGAAATATGTAAATATTTAATTTGCTACGCGCGTCGCAATAATATATTTAATACGCGAGTAATGTGTATTTTATATTTCCATCTTTACACGCATTAAGCGAATATTATTTGCTTACATTCGCGCGAATTACCTTCTCGCTTATACAGATTTAAAGGTCTTGCATCCTGTATTACCTGTTATCGATATCAACAAACAAGACGAAACGCGTGTGTGCGTCGAATTAAAATCAAGAAGTTTTCAACAGTGTTATAAACATCAAACGGCCGCCCGGTTGAAGCTGGTTGAAATACAACATTGTAGTTTCCAAGAACCGATTACAGACCGAGCTGTCCGAAAGCCAATAAATTCTAATTATCTCTTGCCTGCACCAAGGAATCGTTTAATTAAGAAGATACCGGCGGATTATGAAGGTGGCTGAAGTTTCGAGGATTAAGTAACATCACGCTGTAAATTCCCTTATGCTAATCGCAGCACTTTTTCACTTGGAAGCATCTCGCGGCTAGGAAAATGTAGATTAAGGACTTGGATTTCGTTTGGGCCGGGCGCGAGGTACCGGCGTAATTACAAGCGCCTCGCACCGCTCAAATAAAAGGTGATAACCTTTTCAAGTAAAAGGTATAATCATATTTTATTATTTATTACATGTTATAGATGTTTAGATGTTTCCCACAACTCGTTCCCGGAAGATTACTCATACAAATCGCGACGGTTCTTCGAAATCGTAAGGTTTTACTTCAATAATAATTATAATTTTTTTGTTTTGGTGAGGGAGGTAGCAGAAAAATCTTAGATTTTCAAGATTCTTGGGATGGACCGCTTATCCCGGGGTATGTGGAATTCCTACCCAATACAAAACTGCTTAACACGATTTCCTCCCCGCCTCGGTGGCGGTTTTTCACATAACTTCCGGGGGGTTGCGTGCCATTTTATTGGCACGCGGTGTCTCATTCTGTCTTCACATTAAGAGGCAGTCCATGAAGAGCTATGGGGTGTGTTAAAAAAATAATAGGAATTTTCATTTGTCGGATAAAATTCTATTTGAGCCGTTTATTTTGAAAGTGGCCCAGGTCCATTTTCAAGAAAAATTAAACTAGCAATTTTATTATTTACATTTCTACGTTATCTTTTCATTCTAAAGCAATTGTAACTAATATAGTTATTAGCTGGTTAAAAGAAAAAATTAGTTGGTTAATAAAATAATACGATTTTTTATTTTGAAAGTGGCCTAAGTTTATTTTTCAGTTGTTTGATGTTAAGGTAGTTGGTTTCAGCAGACGTCTAGATCTCCAGCAACCAGTAGAAATATTAAAGTAGCTTTAACGTGGCTAAAAATTGTCCAAACTGTTCAACATAATGTTGAAAAAGAAAAATTAATTACTGTTTGTCCCCCAAGATTATTATAATGTTATCAAGAAGTGACGGAAAGGTAATAACTTTATTTTAAGTGAAATGAAACGAGAGGATTTCATATCAACAAGATTTTTAGGGAATGCAATTTTTAAAAGGGTGAAGAATTCTAACGGAGAAATAATAAATCGGTTAAAAATATTCTGGATGCGTTGTTTGAGAAATGTATCATATAAAATTTTCTATGAGATACCAATGGAAAAGAATCAGGGTAAATGACGCGTCGTGGTAGACTAAGAAATTTTTCACTTTATCAAAATATGAGACAAATTACAATACAAAGGTATGATAGACTTACTATGATATGTACTACCGGAGCACTATGACTTCTTCAAATCCCTCCCGCGTATACAACATTTAAAGAAGGAGTAAATTGTTACCTAATTTCTCTAGTTAGAAGATTTCCTGAATTACGTAAATAGTATTTATCAAGTTTTCTAATAAAATATAAAATAAATTGAATAACTTTTCTTTTTTACTCGTCGACCGCATGTTTAAACAAAGTTGATGTTTTTGGCGTACCGGTTCGATCAATTTAATTGAAAGCAATTTTGCAATATATTAATTAAATTAAACTTTTCAAGAAAATAATTATTAAAAACACACAAAAACTAATATTTTGTTGATGAGGACATGCTAAAAACAATATATTGAAAAATCATTAATATATTCAACGAAACAATATATTCAAAAACATTAACATATTGTAAAATTGCTTTCAATTAAATTGATCGAACTGGTGTGCCAAAAACATCAACTTTTAATAAATTCAATATTATGTTTTCAATTTGAAGCATTTTAAATTATATCGAACGGACTTGGGCCGTTTCATGTTATGACAAATCTAGTTAATGTTGAAAGCAGCTAAAGTTCATTCTTGGTAAGAATACATTAACATTCTTAAAATATTTTAATCTCTCTATTTCGAACTGCACCTGCTCATTTTTGTTATAAATACATAAAATCCGCAGTATGATAATACTAATTCGAGATGCTCCTGAGAAATATTATCTGTCGTGTAAGTGGAAATATTAAGTTTCTCGTCAGTTTCAGTCAAGTATAGCCATTTAATTATTTTGATAGATGGTTAGTACATGTATATTTCAATTATCCGGCGTTCACGTGTCAAACGTCTTAATTAAATAAGACAAACTGCTGTGGCAATCAACTGCCCGCAATCAATTTCCGTTTTACAAACACTTTATTATGCATTTGAGAGACCTTAGAGCGTCTGCTTAAACGATTCATGCGCCATATTAAGAAACTTGCAGTGTATCGTAAACGTACTACTTAACAGATTGACGACCTAACGTGAGCCGGACAACGGGTGCGCTCGAACGCTTGTAAATGGTCCAACGATTTTTTAATAGAATCAACTACATTGTTAGTACTCATAATAATTTTATAGAAACATTCCAATAGTCACAACACGTTTTCAAGCGGAACGACAAAATACAACGATAATCTTGTCTGTTATAAAATGTCATACATAAGTGACATTGCAAAATTTCAAAACTTTCTTGTAATTATTCAGTTTGCGATGGCTTGCTTTTATTTTACAAATTAAATTTTAGTTACAAACCTTTAAATTAATAGAGTTCATGAAACGAAAGTTAAATTATATTTCTTAATTTTATACGACTATTAAGTTTACCGTGGCTTGCTTTTATTATTCTTTTTTATTTAATGCAATTTGAATCTCAAGGTAGAGATTATTTTACAGCGTACTGTATGTACAGACTTTTCAATACATTATGGTTTTTTATGTAAAACTATTATTGTTATTATATAATAATGGTATTATTTATATAATACAATAAAAATTTTAAACAATCGTAGGCCACTATGCAAACAGTTTTAAAGATGCTTTCATTTCCGAGAGCCGAGTTCGGCTCGAACTCCCCCCACGGTCCCCGGCTTCCATCGTCCTCGTATCCTTCTACATCGAGACTAGGCTCACGCTTTGCCTGACGTATCCGGGCGAGGAGGATGGTCTCCGCACGCGTCGAAACGAGGCATCACCGAAAGATGCATTTCGCACATCCCCCGGGCCACGCTTCCCCTCCCGTGAGTGAGTGAGTACCGGTACTCCCTCATCTCACCCCTCCTTCTATGATTAGAGCGTCCCTATTCACAGGAGGAGGTCCATCCCCAGAGAGCAACATGTGCTCCGTGGGCCAACCGCGCCCAGGCCTGCCCTACAAGATGCAACAGGTTTCGTTCCGATTGGTCCATCCACCTCAGAGTAATCGGTGAACATATATGAAACAGTACGTTTCTATGCGATAAAAAATCGTAAGCAATGAAAAACAAAACAAAAATTTGTTTTCTAGGGACCAATTGGATGATGAACATGCATAGAAAAAACAGCAGTAAAAAGACACATACAGATCGAATTGAGTAGCCCCCACCTTTTTCGAAGTCGGTTAAAAATTTACAACTACGTTCCATCAAATGTGCAATTGGTACTTAAGTACAGCGACGTCTGCAAAAAGGTGGAAACTTATTCCCATAACCAATAAGTATTTATTTTAAATATTGCCCAACACTGATTGTTAGGTAGCCTTCAATTTACGCTCGATGGACATATCCCAGTTACGCTGACAAGCTCGTTCGCGAGGTGGCAAACAATTAAGCAGCATATTAATTTATATCCCCTGGACGGACTATCACGATTCTGCTTAATTGTCCTTAGAACAAGTTTATCTCTCGGCCAGACAAGCAAAAAGCAAACGGTAACACCGGGGACAGACATCGGTCGCGTTTTCGATCGTACGAAAACGAGTTTGCGGGAGCCGCGCTGTGGGGAACGAGCACGTATCGGGATCGGCAACGGAACGAACGTTTCCATGAATAAACAGGGGAACGAATGGTGTACCGCGTCGCACGACGGATTAACTAGAGACATACGTGAATACGGGAAAAATTCGTGATTGCAGCTTAGTAATTTATAACTCGAAGCGAAATCCGTCCCGCACGGAGGCAACCAGCGTTGTAATCCGGACATTTCCAGGTCTGCTTCGTCGTCGCCTGTTACGCGTTCGACGTTGTCAGTCCCGCCACCAGGAAAATTACAGTTCTCTGGTTAATTAAGAATTTGAACCGGGTCGAGGATATCTCGATGCCACGGTTCTCTTCACCTTATCCGTCACTCCTCAATTCTGTATTAATACATCAGTGGACTTATAAGGAAGTGTCGTAAAGGTTGGGGTTCATTTTCTTTTTTTCAGCTACAGGTTTCGCACTCGAAACTCACCCTCTTGCAAATCAAGTTCACCCATTTACCCTTGTGTAGCCAACCAAGTGCCCAGGTACCCATTTACTACATTTTTCTTTCAACAATTTGTTAATGTTCCTCCAAGAATATTATAAAATTTCTCTGAATGTCCATTTTTTACTAGCTGATATATGAATTTATAGTCTTAACGTACCATAACCGGTAAATGTGACCGGTGCTAGATTTTTTATCTTACGATTATTGATATAATAAAAATAATTGCAGAAGAAAATTATTGTATAGACATTTTGAGTGCAGCACATATTTTGTCATTTTTATAAGGGAATATGTATCAGTTAGTGTTAAGACTCGGAAGGTTTAGTGTTGAAATAAGAATTTGTGCAAATATGTTAAATATAAAAAGCCTTCAAATAAACATTTTGCTATATAAGGGTTAAGATTATTTAAAATTAATTCTTCATTTATTTAGACTCACGCGAACGGTGTAATTACTGCGAGGTAAACATAACACTCAATACTCCATACTTAAAATTTCCTAATCAAAAAATGGCTGCAATGAATTTACAATCTACACACATTTTTATACATAAACATTCTTTATTTGAAAAGGGTGAATTTGAATGCAAAACCTGTTTAAAAATCCATAGAGATGAGAATCACGCAAAAAATATATACCGTTGATAAGCTACAGTCGATAGCTACATTTTCGCTGCAGAAAGTGCCATGGTAATGTTAACAGATACAAAGTTGTAGCCAATTTTTTGAAAACAATGTTTTCAACAAACAAAAAATAAACTCTAAACGACTTATGTTCAATGTTATAACATCCGCAATAAAAATTTAACCCTTTGCACTCGGAACTACTTTAACTCGAAACTCAAACGCTTTTTGTGAGCTAGAATATTTCGATCTATTATGATTTATTTAAATTTGGTAGATATGTAATTGATAGAATACCTCATACAATACTTAAATGTTTAGCAATTGGTTATATACCGACATATGTAACAGTGTAAATAATATCTATATAATAAAAATGAAATCCTGTTCGTCGGCCACGACATCACGTGAGAACGGCTGGGCCGATTTGGCTAATTTTTTTTTAAATGTTCGTTGTAGTCCGCATCAGGTTTTTAGGGAAAGAAAAATTGGAAAAATTGTCCGGAAAAATAGAAAATTTGGGAGAAATGAATGTGCTTTCTTCTATGGGATTTTTGTATGAATTCAATACTATAACTCACAATACGACCAATGGATATGCGTAATTCTTTTGTTGTTTGTTCTTTATTGTTCTGGAAAAGTTTTCAGGACAAAAAATTCGAGACAATTACAAAGGAAAGTCGGAAAATTCGGGAAACAGCAAAAATCGTAATTTATTGAAATTTGAACATTACAACGTCTGTCGGGTCAGCTAGTTTGAAATATTAACCCTCAGCACTCGAGGGCGCCTCTGAGGCATCACTAAAAATTGCTGTACTATTATTTAAAATATTGTTTACATTATTAGATACGTCGGTATCTATCCAATTACTAAACATTTAAGTATTGTAGGAGATATTATATCAATTTCATATCTACCAAACTTTAAAAAATCATAGAGAATGGGAATATTCTGGGTCAGAAGAAACGTTTGATTTTCGAGGTAAAATAGCTCCGAGTGCAAAGGGTTAATACAGCAATTTTAGTGACGCCTGAAATGCGCCACTCGAGTGCTAAGGGTTAATGATCTTAAAATATATTGTCAAGGTCACTATTCTAAACATCATTTCCCTTTAAATCGATATGTAACAGCGTGCGCTGTGTTAGGTTTGAGTTAGAGCTGGCTCAGGAAACACGCAGTTTTTACTAAAAAAAATTGACTAGCTCCTAAAACAATGGGGAACAATAGTAGTCAACGGTGGTGACTATTTAAGTCTTATTTCGTGTTTTAATTTGAAGCTACAATTCACGAATTTTTGCAATCATCCAATACTTTGGTGTTGTGGGATTTTTCGGGGTTTTAACTGGATAGTCAACGTGCTAACGAATGAATCCACATTTTTGAAGAGCAGTACAACATGTTATACGATTCACCGTGGTTACACGAACATGGAAGATTTCAATTTCCACTGAACCATTCGAATGTCGTACGGCCTACGAACAGTTACAGATTATGCATAAAATGAGCAAGTATTTAGAAAAAAACATGTTTACATAGCGCATGATATCTGATCGTGTCACGCGTGCGTAATTTTCAACATATGAAACCATCTCGGAGCAAACGATACAGATGTATTAGCCACGGAAAACGCGTCATCGCAGAAAACGAAGAACCTGCGAGACGACTGCACCGACGCGACGGTTTCGCGCGAGCTGTCAATTCGCGGTAATAAATTGTGTTCTCACGACAGCTTTTCAGCCTCCTGGAGCGTGTGCCCTTCATACTTGCCAGTTGCGTTAGCACGGTGCTTCGGACAAAGTACTGAACGAGTGCAAACGTTCGTGTCCGATTTTCAGAAGTGGCTGTGACCTAATCGCAATTTTGCATAGATGTTTTTTCTCTTTGTTCTATGTTATATCCCTATTAAGAGATAATATCTCCACGAGATATTTTAGCGTCAGACACGGTTGATGACACGATTGACTTTATTCACACTCCTATCCCAGGTAGCACTCGGATGTCCGATAGATGTCCAAAGTACGTCCGTATCGGATCTTCTTATATCCCAGGGATGTTCGAATCAATGGTGGGTAGAGTTTTAAATGGGAAAGACTATCATAAAGACAGCGGGGACCCGGTTGAGTACTCGCGTGATCCCGGGACCCTGCAATAATGTCTAGGGACGGCTATTTGGGGTTTAGTCCGTGGGAGTCGGACATTGGCCATCCTCATCTTCGGCGATGGGGATGGTTATCCATAAAGGATTCCCCAAATTAAAAAAAAAAAAAAAAGGGATGTTTGAATCATGTCCGAGATACGTCCGAAATATACCCGAGATTCGTCTCAGAAAAAAATATCCGAAATTTAAGTTCATCGGACATCCTAGGGACGTACGCAACGGACGTATGGACATAAACTGGGCATAAAACGGACATCCGATGGATGTACGGTGCTACTTCGGATCGGTGATAAAGAATGGACGAACACGTTTAATTTATTTATTTATTTATTGCTTTAAACCAAATGGTTTATATAGCAAGTACAGTGTTATTACATTTGGCTTACATTAAACAGGTTAACATTGTTTCTAAATTCTAATGGGGCATTGTCTAAGGAAATTATAAATTATTTTTAGACCTTCTATATCAGGTTTACATAAGAAGGAACTAATACAAAGAGGAAAACAGTTTATTGAGATTTCGTTTCTAAGCAGTTTGATTTAAGGATCATCTTGAAACTAATAATATTGTTTAAATTACTAAATATGTTGGTATCTAGTCAATTCCTACAGAACTGTACACTTTGTCAGATGATATTCTTTCTTTTTCGTTACCCTAAGCGTTTAAAATTGTTTTGTTGTATCGTTTAAATTCCCTTACAACGTATTCTTCACCAATTAGCACGACGAACTCTGATAAGTTCTGCTTAATAGCTTTTTAAATAAATGTTATATTCTGCCTTCGTGCCACCAGTCGCCGGACACAGTATTCTCCAGGAGAATACTACCTTCCGGCTTTTCTCGGAGTCTTAGCACAGGCAGCGGGGAGAAAACAGTTGCCGGAACCCCTGGGGTTAGGGTAGCAAATGACACGATCTTCGGCACTTGGCCTTTCTTCGAGCGTTCGAACCCTTCTCAAGTTGCCTCAAAAATCGGACGGAAATATATGGATACCTAAAAATGACCGGTGCTAGATGGACATGTATGTAAGGAGTCGATTTGTGATTGGGAAGAGCTTTTCAATTTGGAGAACGAAAAGTTACAGTTACGTCATGTTGTGGCGGTTGTCACCTACGCTCGCCAGAAGATGAACAAGTAGTCAACACCTTTCCCGCTACTACTGATTCATCGTCAATTCTTTTATATCCAGAGTGATCATATTAAGGGGGTGGACTCGTATGTATGTATGTTACAAAGAGATTCCTGTTCCCTTTACAATTTCCTTCTTGTTTAAAATGTCCCTTTATTTTCTTTCTCTCATTCTCAAATCCTCACATTCTCTCTCGTTCTTATTCATTTTCTCTCTCTTTCATTCTCTCCCTCCTCCTTTCTCCTTCATCCCTCCTTCTTCCCGCCCTCTCTCCTCATCTTCTTTACTCTCCCTATCCATCTTTTCCACCCACCCTTCTCCGCTTCCGTCCGCTGCTAATATCAGTTTCACCTTTCCTGTATCTTAAGGGGGTGGAGTAGTTTTCCGGATTTCAAGGGTGTGAGATCTGCTTTCTCATTTCTCGATAATACAAAGATGGGGCTTTTCAATAGTCAAAAACGTTAGATAAAAGATCAATCTAGACTCAAATGTTCTATTTTCCGTTTCCGAGGCGTAATTTGCATTAATCTACAGTATGTAGCAGTCGCAGCGGTATGAAAATAGCGGTATGAAAAAGCAAATTATGCTTCCTAAATGTAAAGGGTGTATAAAAGGTAATGGGCATCCGTCTTAAGGGTGAATGCCCGAAATTGCCCCGAAATTGTTTATAACAAAGAAAATTGTTGATAAAGCTTCTGTGTACATTAATACCTACTACTTATCGAGAAGAGAAAAAGTTTGAAAGGAGCCAAATGTCGCAAACAAATAGTTATCGAGATGTAAGCTGTTAAAGTTCTTGCAAAATTTGATTGTGTAAAATTATACATATATAGACAAAAGCCTACTAGACAATCCACACGACCGTGTCGATGATACAGAACATGATCGTGGCCACTCGGATCATAAATTTGAAGTTGCAAAATATGAAAGCATACTACGAAACACCATACATATAATAATATAATATAAAAATCTCTTTATTGACAAACGAAGACAACAACAAAAGGAATTTCTTTGATAGTTTCCCCACTTCTCAATGTAAAGCTCTTCCGACACACCCCCCGTCCAATTAGAAGACGCTACATTTCCCCACCCTTAACCACTCACGCAAAACCGAGATGATAACCGCAGTTTTATTTTGACCGTGGTCGGAACAACTTCTCCCCGTTCGTTGTCACAATTTTGGAATACGTGTTGTTTTGTGCTTCACACTTATTAAGATGCATTCGCGCAAATGGCAGTGTCCTGTTGTTCCGACGAAGGAACAGAAGATTCTGAAAAATTTGTAAGTACCTATACTTGACGTTAGTATTTTATAACCCAGGATATATTTAAATAGATATTTCCTTGCATATTTAAAAAGAAGTATTCGTTATTTAATACAAAACAAATATTGTATGTATATTTGAATATTAAAAAGAGATTGAATCTCTGTTTAATATTATATGAATGTGTATACAATATATTGTGCTACTAGGGTATCTTTTTCCCCTCAATTCGAGTCAATTCAAGTACCTTCCGATATCTCAGCGTTTAAAGGTGCGATCTCCTAAGCGTGTCTAGACGCAGCGTTTTGGGATTCATACTAGAGCTGTGACTTATGAGATACCCGGTACCCGGGTTACCCGTGAGACACCCGGGTAAACAAAAATTACCCGAGTGCCCGGGTATCTCATGAATACACTGCGGATCTTTATGGAAAATAAAAATTGTTTGAATCAATAGGAAAAAGCAGACGATATATTACGATTACTTATTCTTTTTAACGATTTTAATAAATTTAAATTAATATATCAAAGTTTTTTTAATTTCATTATTCTTTTAAATTGCACAAAATCATTTATGACTTATGTCTTATGAGATATCCGGGTACCCGGATACTCGGTTATCTCATGAGGTAGTTTTGCTCTACCCGGGTATCTTATATACCCGGGTAAAAGTCCGAGCTGTAGTTTGCACTCCAAATTCAATCTTCCGGAAATCAATTTCAACCTTCCACGGACTGGCACTCCAAGTTCACTCTTTTGATAATCAAATTCAACCATTGACAGGTCTTGCGTTCCAACTTCATCCTTTTTGCTCTTTTTTCTCTTTTCTCATCCCTTTTGTTTTTTTAATTACATTATTTTTTTAAATTACACAAAATAGTTTTGTTCTATCCGGGTATCTCATGGGTACTCGGGTATCCGGGTATCTCATATACCCTGGTAAAAGTCCGAGCTCTAATTCCTACTCCATTCGCCGTCCAGACGCAACAGATCACTTCTGACGATGTTCGACGAATCGAGTATCCTAATAACTTTTTCTGAAAAAGAAAGCTAAGAAGTAGTTGAAAAGAAAACATGAGCGACCAGTGTTACCTTGTTTACATTCTCGCTGGACTTAGAAAATGCAGGTGTCACGGCCGAGCTCACGCTGCGCTGCTCCAATCGCTCGCCTAATCGTAGCGACAGCATCGCGTCCGCCTTCAGGCGTACCTTCAGATAAGCAGCAGTGCCTAGAAACATACGTGGCGGAAGAGAATTCATGTTCCCTCGGTTCGTTAGCGACGAGGAAGAGCCAACAGTCTAGAGTCTAGAGACATTAACATTTTACATTCTTGTAACCAGAGGATATATTACCGTTTTACCGTCTTCTAACTAGATTGCGGATGTTATGATAACCGCCTATCAAAAAGCGCGAAACGCAAAAATTCTCGACATTGATCGAACGGATTGTTTTACTTCCTTTTGTCGTAATAAACCGTTTATCGATCAAACAGATTGGCTGAGTAATAACTTAGATGCATCTTCTAGCCGAGACCCCTTTCACTGGAAATATAGTATGCTAATCGAAACTGTTTACGAGCATTCGTCCTCAAAACTGGTAATCTTATGCACGGATTCCATCACACCTACGCAAACGATCTTGAGACGAGTTATATCTCTTTTCTCGAAAGAAACTCAAGACGTGTATTTGACGTTGCAGTACCTTCACTATTTTACACGGATACAGGAAATCAAATTTTTCACTTATTTTATGCAATATATAAGCTGCATTGTATAAATATTTATGTGCATTCTTATTCATTTTAATGAGCTAAAAATTATTATGTTTTCGAATTCAATAAATATTTTTACTGGTTTTCATATGAAATCTTTAGTCTAAATATTATTACATTGTACAAATAGGTTATCTAGTTTCAATTGTCCTTCTTCATCATTTTAAAATAACAGTACGTATAAAAATTACTGAAATATTTTAATCGTTTAGGTACTCGGCAGGTTTAGCGTTAATAGGATTTTCAATAATTGTGTTATGCAAAAAGAAAGCATAGAAATTTTTTTTTACATTGCAATCTTTAATGAAATTATTTAATTACGTTATTGAGGATGATTTGTTAAAACACTTTCGCACAATCTAATACGCCTCATCTCTTAGAACTTAAAAAATTTACATCATACTCAATTAACCCTTAGTATTCTAATGGTGACTCGGAGTCACTACTAAAAATGACTACACATATGTACCATAATTTAAAATATCTTCCAGATTACTGAATGTAATAAATATAAATATTATTAAACATGTATTATTACATATGTATCTAATAATATTAGTATGCAATCAATTACTAAACATTTAAGTAGGGCCGGATAAACCATATGCTATATGCTAATATATTTCTGGGGGCCCCTGTTGTTTGTAAAAGTTGTGTTTTATTTTATTATCAACACAAGCTCGCGCTGGTTTAATCCGCCTCTGCATATAAGTATTGTATGGGGAGTTCTATCAATTTCATATCAATGAAATGAGCTGAAATAGCTCCGAGTGTAAACGGTTAAGGAGCGTCCCTCTATTTCCGATGGAAAATTATGCAATTTCCCAAAATGTGACTTATATTCGCCCGCTTACGGGACCTCCTACAAGTTAGTCCCCCACTTATCGAATTAAATAATTTCAGCAATTGTGCTGAATTGTGCTAGGTGTGTGCTATGTTGTGCCCGAATATTATCCCTATAATATAAAAAACAAGATGGAAAATTGAGAAAAACGATATTTTGAGTAGCCCCCCACTTTTCATTTTTTTCAATTTTTTCAGTTGTGCTAAGTTGTGCTAAGTTGTGCTAAGATTGTGCTCAAGTATTACTTTTTAAAAATTATAAATAAAGAAGTTATAGTAAAAAAACGTTTTTGACAACTAATTAACGTTTAAGTAAGAAATAGTTATCCAAACAGAATATAATCATATATCTGAGTTGTGCTAGCCTAGCACAAGTCATCACAACTTTTAAATTCCCAAGCACAACGATATAAAGGGCACTTTACTCTTGTACAGTTCCCTTTGCGCTAAGACGTTATATCATTTTCCGACTTTCTGGTCATCCGACAAGGATCATATCGCATATCTGAGTTGTGCTAGCCTAGCACAAGTCAGCACAACTTTTAAATTCCCCAGCACAACGATATAAAGGGCACTTTACTCTTGTACGGTTCCCTTCGCGCTAAGACGTTATATCATTTTCCGACTTTCTGGTCATCCGACAAGGTTCGTATCGCATATCTGAGTTGTGCTAGCCTAGCACAAGTCAGCGCAACTTTTAAATTCCCCAGCACAACGATATAAAGGGCACTTTACTCCTGTACGGTTCCCTTCGCGCTAAGACGTTATATCATTTTCCGACTTTCTGGCCATCCGACAAGGATCATACCGCTAGCCTAGCACAACTCAGATATGCG
>CM052340.1:3565696-3582534 GCA_028455595.1 Lasioglossum vierecki | reverse complement strand
CTCCCATTTCCGGGAAGTACACGAATTTTGGGTCACCCTGTATGTCTAGTTATAGTTCGGAGACGGTCTGCGCGCGTTTAATTGTTAATATACTGGCGACGCGATAACTGTGCAAACGAATGCGCTGAGATTATCATCGCGCCGTCATCAACATACATGAAATGCGAGTTTATTTGTTCGCATCGGGTTTGCGGTGTACGTACAACCAATTGTCAAAGGTAGCTCGCGGCAGTCCGCAGAGAAGATAAATCGAGGGTTAGATGCGAGACGTACGCGTGGAACGAATCGGTGAAAAGTTCGCGTGTCGCGCAACATTTACCCGAAGAACTTGATCTTGTTTGCGTGCACGGCAACTTGCGTTTTTGCAACATTACTCCCGCCGTTCTTACATATTTATCAACGATTGGTTACTCAATTAAGTCGCGCCCCGAGATGCTGTTCGATACCATTACTGTCGAAACAGTACATTTCGCCAGTTGCTTCGCGATTCTTTAATCTTTGGAATGTTCGATCGGTTGCACGTTAATTTCTTAGATTTTAATCTATTATT
Source organism: Lasioglossum vierecki (assembly GCA_028455595.1). Taxonomy (NCBI): domain Eukaryota; kingdom Metazoa; phylum Arthropoda; class Insecta; order Hymenoptera; family Halictidae; genus Lasioglossum; species Lasioglossum vierecki. Next base: position 3,581,984 of record CM052340.1, on the reverse strand, counting down.
AAAGGTGCACCGCGACTTTAACCTGTTTTCAAGTTTGTTGACATTCTCTTACACGAGTTGCAGTTCCCGGGTAGCATTTGCTTAACGAGTTGCAGTCCCATGCAGTTTCATGGTAGCGACATACCTACCCGCGAAGAGGTAGCGGCCACCTTCGCTAACTTTTGTGTACACAATATGTAAATTGCAAACGCAAAACTAACCGGGCTAGCATAGGCTGTTTAAAATATTCGTGCACTCTTTAGAAACCGATAACATAATAATATATAACAACATAATAAGATACAGGTTTCGTAGGTAATGTGTAGACTGAGGATCTTCACGCAAAATAAAAAATATTTGCATTGAACGCAAGAGCACAGGAGCTAAATAAAAAGTCTGTTAGAAATTAGTTTGTAATATCGGCGCACAGGTTAGATCAAAAACACAAAACAAAGCAATTTTGCAATTCATAAAATTTTTCTCAACGTTTCGATCCGATTCTGGATCATCTTTAATAAAATATATTTAATAAAATAAAATAATTTTTCACCGTACTTGCTATGTATAAATTATCAATGTTTATGTATGTCACTGTACTCCATGATTTTAAACTGAACAATCTACTGAACAAAGAGTACATTTTACAAATAATTTTATTTTATCAAATTTTCATTGACCAGAAAAGAATATATAAAATTTATTTTTTTATCACATTCAATCCGATTCTGGATCATCTTCAAGAGAATTTTGAGTGATTTTTTGATTGAACTTGTGCGCCGATATCATAAACTAATTTCTATTCATACGATCGACAAAACGGAATATTTAACAATTCTATTCTTCTTTTAATTATATGAAGCTGAAACTAATACATTGATGTCCTTAAATACTTTTAACATGTCCACTGCTTTAAATTACATACATTCATTTTTGTTATAAATGCATAAAATCCGGAATCCAGTAATGTGTAAATCATTTTGTCTAAAAATTGCTATAGCAACACAAAAAAGAATTTTCTTACACAGTTTGATAGACACAATAATATCATGCAACTTTCGTTTAGACTTTTGAAAAGTATCGTTTGTTGTTTTTGAAATATTTCACGAAACATTGAAATTTTTTAACTTACTCTACTTGTATAACGTCATCACTTAGCAAAATTAACATTATTAACCGAAACTCCTATTGCATAAAACGAACAAAATCATATAGATTACGTTATATCGATCGTAAATGTTAAATAAACAATGTGTGTTGGTATCAGCGCACAGGTTCGATCTAAATAAAAAAACAAGCAATCTTGCAATTAACAAAATCTCAACTTTGATCCTGATGTGGATAATTTTCAAGAGAAGAATCTTTAATTAAGAATTTAATTATTTAATTTAATATTATTATATTAATAACCACAATATTAATAAATAAGTATTATAGAAGCTCTACTGTACCTTTATTTAAACAGTCGAGCGAAAAAGATTAAAGATTGTTCTCTTGAAAATGATCCACATCAGGATCGAAACGTTGGAATTTTGTTAATTGCAAGATTGCTTGTTTTTTTATTTTGATCGAACCTGTGCGCTGCTACCAACACACATTATTCAAAAAATCATACAGCATGGAATTCGTCCAGATTGGAAGAAACGTTTAACTTTCTTGAGTTAAGACAGCTCCGAGTGCAAAGGGTTAATTTTGCTAATTCAAACAGATCGTTTGCACACACGTTCAAGGGCATAGGCATTAAAAAAAAGGAATGAAATTTTTGCAGATCAACAGCAGAATATCCCTTTGACGTTCACAAGCCGTTATTTCCTGGGCCGGCGACGAGGCATTGCATCGCATCGCGCCGGTTCCTATTTTCGCAGCGTGCCACAGACAACTGAATGTCCCCCCTTATCGCGCGCAGTCAGGAAGTGACGGTACGCGACGCTTTGCGCCAGGACGCGGAGGCTGCGGAGCGACGGTGGCTGCGCGGACTGCCGGCTTCCGTCGTCGTTACGCGGCTGTTCTTCGTCGGCGTCTCTTTCTGGTTTAAATCGGGGTCAATTTGAAAGTTAAACGAACTCCGACGACGAAAATCCCGATTTAGAGGGGCACCACCGCACCGGCGCGTTTGATGACGAGACACGAGGCGGTGTGTTTCTCGTGTTGAACCGTAAACGTCCGCTTGTTACCAGGCATCCTTCGCGTTCCTCCGCGCGGCGGTACAGAAGAATTAGCGACCGCGTCGTCTCCCTCCTTTGCTGCCTCCACTGTCTCGTTTCATTCGTCTTTCCCTCCGTCTTGCCGCTCGCTGCTTCCCCTGCCGCCCTCACTTTCCACGCGGTTGCATCGCGGGAGGGTGGGCGAAAGAGAGAGGGAGAAAGGAAGAGGAAGGAGAGGTTACTTTCCCTTTTTTCTCGGCTGATCCACGAACGTTAAAGCGGCGTACTTTTTACGCGTAAAAGCAGGTTTGCAACTTGCACTTTGCACGTGCAGGGTCATCGTTACGTGCGTACGCCCCGAGGGCTCTCCCGTTCAATTACTCGATAATGCTGACGCCCGATAACGCCACGCGATACGCACTCCCAATCTTCTACCTCGCGCAGCCCATGCGTTTCGCCTTTGGCATGCGGCCGATCGCCACCCTCTAAACGCAACATCTGCGACCGCGCTGGATGCATTCAGTATCTACACTGTTAGAGTAGTTGCAACCAGAAGGCGGAAATAAAGAAAGGTCGCGTAGGGTTGCAGTTCTAGCAGTCGCTCCTTAAGCTCGTTTATAACCATTTTTTTAAAAAACATTTCTTACATTTATTGAATACATTAAACTTTCCATTGCATACAGGTTGGCAAGTTCTCATCCGATTTATACGTATCGTGTCGGTGAACGTACTTATTCAATGTATCTATGCACCTAAAGCTAGCTGTCTAATCCTAAATCCTCATTAAGAGGCAAGGGATAGCATGTGACGTAACTAGAAAGTAACTAGAATCTTACTAGATTTTGTATCTAAACATGGATTTGCGGGCTGTGTCGGTTTTTTACCTTATACAAGTATATTTTGTTGTAGAGGAAGGTTAACTGCACCACACTGTGTCCCATCATATGAGTGAAAAATGTGTATTTGTGACCAAAAAATACATCGGAATCTGCTGGTATTTTTCTGGATGTTTGCTCTACTTTGGACTTATTTTTCTGTCACAAATAGACATTTTTGACTCATATTCCTCTATCAAATGAACCCTTGTGCAGCTTAAAATATGTTCGCATAAGGATAAATAACGACAGCCCGCAAACCCATGTTTCGATACAAAATCTAGTAAGATTCTAGTTACTTTCTAGTTATATCACGTGCTATCCCTCGCATCTTAATAATTACTCGTAGTACTCGCACCTAACTTATCCTAGCAGCCTATCCTCGATGACGGGAGTGGTTGCTTTTACAGAGTATTTCCATCTTAACCTGTTCTTACAAAATTATACGTCTCTAAAATCGAATCTTTGTTGCCAATATTATTTTGTTATTATCTTTTTATTTACCGCTGCGCGTCGAGAATTCCGTATTATACTTTTTGTTGGACGTTCTCTTACACTTCTCTCAGTGATGGATCAGCTGGGTTTCGCATTTTCTCTTGGCCTGGCCCCGCAGATATCTGCTTTGTGTTGTTTAACCCTTAATTATACGACGGGACTTATACGTCCCGTCAATTTTCTCATGGTACAAGTTAAGTGATTTGATCAAAGTTATTCCTTTATAAAAGGTAAGGTGGTTCGGAACCCACCATAAAAACAGTAGGTCCCCCTGGAATTGGCTGAAATAGGCTGTAATTAGGCGATAGGCGAGAGTAAGGAGAGGGAGATTGGTGTATGAACTTGAAACCCTGCGGGGACCAAGTGTCTATCTATCTATCTACTTTATAAAAGGTGTCCACTTAGTGGTGTCTCCGTCTGTAGAACCTGTATGCACAAGCAACTGCTACTTCAATTCAAACCTCCAAATGATCAGATTTCGCGTCTTTGTGTGCACAGAAAGCTGGACCATTCCGAGCGGCATGTGGCGCTCGGATAGTGAGAAAAATGCTTACAAACCCTATAACGTGGGCCAGTGGTAACCATGATCGCGTCGTACGTATTCAAAAACAGCGTACAAGTCCGATAGAAAACCGGAGTTGTAGTGTTCCATCGCATTGCGTCGTCTACCCGGAATTAACGCGAGAATAAACACCGGGACAGTTACCGCGAACCGGTGAGCGGACGTTTTCCATCCCTCGAGTGTCGACTATACCAGCCTATCTTTTTCCCTTTTGCAGCCCAATGGCCGGTCTCGTGTCCCGATGATTCCACATCCGGAATCATGCAGGAATTCGTATCCACTCGGCGGCGCGGCGGGCAACAATTTCACCCGGGACGCATTAGCATCCCGGAAAGCCTTCGTTTTCCCGTTCTATCCGAACATATTCTTAACGATCGATAGAAACGGCTTGCTTAGGCACAAATGTCCACGTTTCAGTCGACGATTTCGCGATTTACGCTCGCGATAGCTGTTGGTGGTCCAATGACCATCACGTTAGCGCCTGATAGGGGCTAAAAGCCGCTGAGCTTTGCGCGCCCGCCTTCTCACACCAGAGATCCCGCGTTTAAACGGCCATATTCGCATCGCGCTGATAATCTACCGAACATGCCAGCTACCTACCACTTTGACTCGATTTCCTCTTTTAATGCCGCACCTTTGCTGCCGTATGACCACCGATCATCGATACAACCTATCGAAAGAGGGATAAAAATCCACGTTTCGATAACATAGGGTTAAAATGTGTTCCTAATACTTGTAGCGGCTCGTCAGGGCGAAATTTGATTAACAATTCTTGTGCGACGACTGTATTATGTTTTAACATGTTTCTCACTACACGTTTATGACTAACTCGCTAGCTTAAAAATTGTAAAGCGTTTTACTAGATTTACAACCCTTCAAATGAAGGTAGCGAAGGACAGCGGCATATTTTATGGCTCTTTGTCCCTAAGACTGGCCCACGACAACGAGGTACGAGGGATGGTTAGCAGATGTTCACCATCTTTTTAACAATTTGCTGTAAAACTACCCCTACCTTTCTCGCCATAACGCGCGCCAATCAGAGCCCTTCCTTACCATAGCGATACTGCCATTGGGTCTTATTCCGGACCCAAAACTTGTATATAAACCCCGCTCAACAAGAAAATCTTCGCGTAGATTTGAACTAGCCTCACGAAACACGTCTTGAACACTCAGTCTTTTTCAAGACTAGCATCTTTAAACCTTGTATAGTAATTGTATAGTTCTACGCCTCACTTAGTTGTGAAATATACTAGTTCCAACATACTTGATTCAACTTTAGTCCTTCCGCTACGGAAGGTGGTCCTTCGAAAAATCTTAGCGGGCACCTCGCAGTGCAAACAACCACAAGGCTCGAAAGATCCGCCAGGGATCAACCAAGAGCATATACAATACTCTTACCTTAGAAAGTCTAAGCAACTTCCTAACGCGTAATCATATATTTTTAACGCATTTTCTTCGAGGAATTATACGGCTTACCCGATTTTAATCTAGAAACGCAAATTACTGGTGCGCGGTGTATGTATGTTATAGAAAATGATTTAGATAGGAAGTGGCAGATAGGAAGAGGTTTTGAGGGAGTTGTGATGTAATGTAACTACGAGGGTCAGTTAATATGTAATTTACACCTTGTTTTACAAGCAGTATTGGTGTCGATGTTTTCTAAGCTTCTTTTATATCGCGAGTAAGGATGGGATCAAGTTCAATATGTACTCACAAATTCGAGTCAATTTCGATAACCACCTTAAAAGCAATAACGTTTCAATGATTATATTTCAAGAGTATTCATTTTACACAAACTGATATCGAACCTCTCTTGGAATGACTACTTACATGCTTCGAAAAGATACTTCGATATTGAAAGGAATCTTTTATAAGTATTACTCGAATCTTGGAAATCAGAACTGTATAGTAGGTTTTAAACGATATTCATAAAACTTTCAAATCTGTTCGAACAAGATTCAAATATATGTACTTGCAAATATTTTTTTCGTTTACGTATTTCGTATTCATATTTTCGTATTTAATTTAATGATGCTTTCGGCGCAACCGTTTCGATCAATTAATAAATCTAGCAATTTTGCAATAAACTTTGCTTCTTTCCTAACATTTCGGTTCAGTTTTGAACCTTTTTCAAAAGAAAAATTGCGTGTACAAAAAAAATATATACATAACTAGCTTTTCCCCGCGGCTTTGCTTGCACAGAAAACTGTTTAATGCCCTCGAAAATTGATATTGTTTCTCCATAAAATCTTTTAACCCCCCATTCAACCCATACAGATTGTATCAATGAGCATTAAGACCAAGTATGATGTAAATCAGACCACGAACAATATATTCCTCATACAAACATTGCAACCCTTTTTCACCCAATTAGGGGTTGAAATTTGTAAAATTCCGAAGTAGATGTTTGATTAATTACATTAAAGATCATTAAGACCAAGTTTCATAGACTTCTATCAATTATACATAGATAAAGTAAGTAGAATTGGAGAATTGAAATTTAACAAAAAGGATATTAATAAGTACTTGCTGTAATAACTTTAAAACTTGTAAAAGGTTCGAAACTGTCTGGCATGGGTTCGAGTATACTTAGGAGTACTATCTCTGTTTTTCGAAGTACTTATAGCAAGTTTGAATTCAATCAACCAAAGTTTGAACCTGTTTGCGAGGTACTTGATCCCATCAATAGTCACAATGTCACATGACTAATCTGTTACTAGCAGATAGTGGACAACTGTTCCCCTAAATTCGTGCTCCCTCCCCTCATTTGGTGACCTTTCCTCAAATCGATGCAGCTAATTATTTCTTATAAATTGCACTTGCTAAAATGTTTCCTAAATAAAATAGAGGAAATTTATACAAAGTATCGAATGTTTGTTAAACCTTCCTAGCATTCTAACACATGCTGAAATTAAAATATAAACAAAGTGAAGCTCGATACCTAAAGTAACTAAAGATCAGCTTCTATACCTAACACACAAACATGATGGAAATAAATAGTAGTAAACTCACATGCATGGCAAACACAATAAACTGGTTTCCAGAAAAAGTTGCAAAAATGATGTTTTAATTATTTAAACACATGCTACGTTTTATATTTCATTGGAGAATTAATAGCAATGTAAGGCTCATGGTTCTTGAATACTATCTGTGAAGATTTACATTAACCTTGGTTGCCAAAGGCATCTGTCGATTCCTAAACTCGTGATCAGCACACAACTGTTATGTTTCATTTTCATATGTTAATTTGCTATAATACAATGTTGTAAGGTGGCTATCCCGTATTTTGTGGCGTTTAAGAGAAATGATGGGCGGTGGTGTTGCAACGCTTAATAACGTGTTAAAGTTTTTGCTTTAATCAGAATTTTAAAGAAACGAATAAGTTCACTGCGTAAGAAGATGTACTATATAAAAACTAACTACCATGTGACATGCATCAGTGGTATTTCTTGATACCTGAAAAGACGTTAAAATTTTTTTTAAATACATCATTCTCTTGCTGGAAGTAGTAAGAACGTTATTATAAATTCTTGAGTATATTGAAATTCGAACACACGATTCTATACACTTTCTCCGGCGATTAATTAATTTTGTTATCTTGAATCTATACACACCATTCGTTTTGTAAGTAGAAATATTCTAATACAGATTATTGCCTAACATTTATTCCAATTCACATTTATTTAACATTTAACATTTATTCCAATGTTAGAACAATCGAAAATTTTCTATGTGTATGACAATTTAATATGTGGTAATTAAATTAGTTAATTGTTGGTAAAAATATACAAAGTAATATTACAATTATTATATGAAAATAGATGACTAGAAGAAACTATGTATGGTCATAAATAATTGTAAAATACATTGTATTATGACCGACTTAATAAACTGAAGAGAAATAATTTGTGGCAATTAATTTATATTTCTAAACTATCGTTATACTATACTCAATGTGTGCACGAACAGAAATCAGCTTGAATTATACAACATTTACAAACAGTTAGTAAGGTAACTGTACCAATTACTGCGGCATCACGTTTCGATCATACTTTATTTTAATATTATTCCTAATTTATCATGCAATAATACGTGTAAGCATTTTAATGAAGAATAGCGTGTTCTGAATACAAGCAAAAAATCGATAGACCTCAAAACCTAACGCAAAATAAGAAGATATTAAAAAATGAAATCATTCACATTTTGTACGTATTACTGTGGACGAAAATAGTCATGCACTAACTAATTATAATACTTAAATTGCTACTAAAAATTACTGTGTCGTTACTCATAATATTTCTTACATTATTACAAATTTATGTACGTCCAATAAACTACTAAACATTCAAGTATTGTAGGAGTAAATTGCAGCAGTTTCGTATGCATAAAATGAAAAAAATTGATATTACTATTCTCGAGAATCGGAGATTTAGTGTTCAAGTACTTTTTGGTCCCACTGTTCATACATAACGTTGCTCTTCGCGAAAAAGAAAGAGACAAACGAGGGAAGGAAAAGTTGATACGTCTTGAAGCCTTGATGGGTCTCGGAAGAATGTATGCGTGCAGTTTGTTTCCATTAATCTATTGCCGCGCAGGATGAAACCATTCAATATGCAGAGAAATCGTAGAAAAATCATGTGTAGCTAGGTTGCTTAACACCGTGGTAGCACGGCCGAGTTATGGCTGTTAAATATAGCAGCATGAATATTAATTTGTACCTGAATTTATAGTTACTAAACACAGTACTGGCTGCCGGCGCCAACAACGGTTACGTTGTGCTTACATGGTGTCGGTTTAATAACACATTCCAGCTCTTCTGCAGAGAATGTGACTAACTTCGTTCGATGCTTTTTACACGAGCTTGTATGGAAAATTAAGCCGGGGATCTACGATCTACTTTAACACGATGTAGACTAGAAATACTCTATAGTAGAATAATTATCTTTAGAATGGTAACTTCTAAACTGTAATTAAGTAAGAAAGGTGATTATAATGGCGATTATATCGAATTATTATACATAGGATATCCGATATTTCTTTTTTTTTAAGGTAGGCATGCTTTATAACATTTGCACAACTATTAGATCTAGGACATGCGAAGGTGAACTCATTTTTAGGCAAAATTTAATTCATGTCACAAGAGGTACATGAAGAAATCAAGGTGATCTTAAAATCTCCAAATCGCCTTCACCCAAACACAAAATGTGTACATCAAAATATTATCTATTACCCCCCTTCACTACATGATTTTTATAATTGTGATGAAAAAATTGAAAGGTCAGTTGTTGTGTTTTATTTAAGGGAAAAATATTAAAAGAAATTAAATCAACATTTTCAGAAAAATACAGATAAATAAACATAGGAAGCAAACACATTCTTAGTTTACTATACCAAATTTGTTAACTATATCAGATATGATACACTATAAATATAAAATAATATCGAATAATATCCGATATTTGTCTCTTTTTTTAAAGGAAGGCATGCCTTATAAAATTTGCACATTAGATCTAGGACATGCGAAGGTGAACACATTTTTAGGCAGAATTTAATTCATGTCACAAGAGGTAGATTTATCTATATGAAGAAATCTCCAAAACGCCTTCACCCAAACACAAAATGTGTACATCAAAATATTATCTATTACCTCTTCACTGCATAATTTTTATAATTGTGTTAATAAAATTGAAACAAGGTCAGTTTTTATGTTTTATTTAAGGGATAAATATTAAAAGAAATTAAAACAACGTTTTTAGAAAAATAAAGGTAAATAAACATAGGAAGCAAACACATTCTTAGTTTACTATAAATATAAAATAATATCGATCGGAAATTGCTTTAAGCATACATTAATGATATCGGCGCATAGGTTATCATAGGATATCATTAATTTATGCATGATACACTATGCAGCGAAGGGTTAAATTCTATTAGGTTGGCAACTAAGTTCGCGCCCTTCACACTTTCTCAAACAAAGTCTATATATTGTTTAAGCACGATTATTTTATATCAAATTAATCGCAAAATTCACAGCTTTCCAGTATAATTTTATAATGCTTAGGACCTTTCACAGCTCTAATAAATAATATTAAAAAATTTTTGATGTTATCTGGTGTAGACACAATGAAACAGCTATCCAGTTAGATTATAATTGCCACAACTTGAGTACTTAAATAACAATTCGGATGTTCCCGGTGAAAATAGACTCAGGCACAGCTGTCGAAGGGTTGAGAGGTTCAATGTGACAATCATTTGCATTAATAACATTCTCAATTATTGGACAGAGTATATGTACGAACAGTATTTAATTTCCAGTGTGTTCTTACGAGGAAGTCAGGCTTGTGCGAGAACCCGAAATCTCGGGAAACCCGACGCTCAGGACGGGTCGGGAAATCTCGGCCGAGACGGGTCGGGTTCCCGAAAGTGCGATACGAAACTCTTCGGGATTCCGAAGCGTTTACTGGTCTTACTCGCCTATGGCTCTTCGAAACGTGATCCCAAGAGGGAGAGAGCACTCTTCCCGAAACGTATCGCACTTTCGGGAACCCGACCCATTTCGGCCGAGATTTCCCGACCCGTCCCGAACCCGAGAAATCCGGGTTCTCGCACAAGCCTGGAGGAAGTACATTTATATTGAAAGAGGCTGCAAGGCGTGAATATCCTACGATTTGTTTCTACTCGACAATCACTACAATTTTAGCTGAATCGTATTCGCAAAGCGTAAAATCACTTCGTGACTTCCCCTTGCAGGAACTATAGTCGTGAGTAACGACGTGTAAACGTAGAGGCCGTTCAGCTTCTCGTTTTATACGTATGGATAGGTGAGGACGATTTAAACGCTCTTAGCGTCACGCGTAAGGCACCAATTCTGCTTGCGAAAATACAGTCCTCACGGATGGTCTGCATAACAGCAATTTCGTTCTCGACGAGGAGGTGCGGTTAGGCTCTGTAACGCTTTTTTTTACCGTGTAGAGTCGCGGAAATAGTTACAGTTACGAACGGGGGAACGGTAGCATTGGAACTTTAAAAAATCAAGTTTATTATCAACTTCGAAAACGTTGTTCTTCGTGTACTATCCGAATTTTTAAGTCGTTCGGCATCATCACTTGACTACGGATTTTAAACATTTACGATCAAAGATGTGGTAGGTTTAATTTAAAACAGTGGAAAGAATGAAAACATTTAAGAATGTCGATTTCTTATTAAACTGATTGAATGCAGATAAAAATTTGAAGAATATCGATTGCTTATTAAAATTGTTAAAAGTGATATAGAAAATGTTTAATTTCTACAAAGATTCAAAAAGAGTTATTCAAAATGAAAATGTTTTGCTTTTATTGGGGGAAGCCGGAATAAGATGAAAATTGTATTCACCCCTAAATGACTTAGTTACATTAGAAACAACGTTACAATATTCTTGAATTATTCTAATTTTTTTTTTATATTTCACTCAGCCAATTTCTTCATAAATGCATGAAGGTCTAATCGTCACTGTAGATTGGGCGAATATCTTCATTTCAAAGAGCTGCCGTTATTTAGAAAAAAGGGACGTTATGTTGGAGTCGAATGATTTTCGCATTAGTCGTAGAACTCGAAAAAATTGTTCGAAATGTCGAGTTCCACAAAATACAGTAGCAGATCTGACGAACTTTAAAGAAATTTATATTTTTTTTAAATAAATTTATTTCATGTGTGACGGTATGAAATTTTTATTACTTTTCGTTTTTGCTAATAAGCTTAGGAGAGTTTTCTTGCAACTTCTATTTCTAACTTGAGTTTTAGAGGCTCAAAATTTTTACATTTGGGCCCTCCACTTGACTTATATTCTTCTAAATAAATTTATTTAATGTGTGACGGTATGAAATTTTTCATTACTTTTCGTTTTTGTTAATAAGCTTACAAGAGTTTTCTTGCAACTTCTATTCCTAACTTGAGATTTAGAGGCTCAAAATTTTTACATTTGGGCCCTCCACTTGACTTATATTCTTCTAAATAAATTTATTTAATGTGTGACGGTATGAAATTTTTCATTACTTTTCGTTTTTGTTAATAAGCTTACAAGAGTTTTCTTGCAACTTCTATTCCTAACTTGAGATTTAGAGGCTCAAAATTTTTATAATTTGTAGCCTCCACTTGACTTAAGCCGTCATTGACAACATAGCTAAAAATCCAGCGGTGGACCATTAATTTTGGGGCCCAAGGCTAACACTCTTTGGCGGCCAAACAAGTCAATCTAAATTGACTGAAGTACAAACAATTTTTGCATAATTTATTTTTTCCTAATGGGGCCCTTTGACTATATGGAACCCCGGGCTGCAGCCCATAAAGACCAAGCCTAGATCTGTCGATGTAAGGGCGCATTACATAATTGAGGAAATTCGTGAGATCTATTGTTCGGGACATGTAAACGAGTTAATTTGGAGGTGGTAATTGTTTAGTCGTGACAAGAGATAAAAGTAATGTCGGCCGGTAAGTGTTTGGTGCGGCGTTCACGTAAATCAAGGAGCCAGGAGGAGCGAGGAGGCCAGCAGAATCGGTCGGAACCCGATAAGATCTTTAGCCGCAGCCGCGGACGAGACGAGCCACGACCAGCTAATTATCTTAAGCGCTTAATTTGTACCCGAGGAATTCGAGACTTTTCCGAGGGTCAACCTTCTTCGGCCAGATCTCGATGGATCCCCAAAATCACACCGTTCTCATGCGGATTCGGGAGATCAGCTGCGATCTGCGCATCTCCAATTATTTCGAGTGCGCGTCGCTATGTTATCTGATGTCTTGTACTGTCTCCTTTTATACGGTCGGCAACAAAAAAATTATCCGAACGATGGGGTATCTTATATCCTGGCCCAAGTATTTTCTTCACACGTTTTACACACGCAACAGAACTGAGCGGTCCTTGTTCTTCATTTTCGGTTAATTAATTCTGCGAATGTTCCTCGTGTCATTAACAAACTCCGGATTTCATTCATTTGTGACAAAAAAGAGTATAGAAAGCTTGTAACAATTAGAAGACATTACGAGGATTTATGTATATTATATTCGCTGCATTACAATTATTAGTGTCCATGCTATCTCCTGTGTCTTGCAATTGATGCTGAAACTGTTTATTTTGATTAAAAATATTATATACAAAAGTTGCACGGTATAGAAGGGGAAATATTGTGATTTAAACACTATTTACGTGCACGGAAGCGTTTCAGAGATTTCAAAATCACTCTAATTTCTTTTAACACTAAACCTACTACCACCGATCGAATGACAGGTTCCAGATTTGTTATTTCACAATTATTGAAATTGTAAAGATGCTCTCTTAATAGCGGAGATATTATAGTATGAACCGCACAAAGTTGAAATTTTCGTTAGAATCGTTAGAGTATCGAATTCTGCGTGAAAATGTATTGACCTTCACATGCCATTGATCTAATACTTGACGAGATAATAGCGAAATAATTTTCCATATGTACCAGAATTGTGCAGAATTACAATTGAATTACTTTAGAATTATAAATACAAAGTAATTGAATTACATTGTAATGCAGTTATATTCTAATTTATAATTCAGATCTTCGTTCAATTGAATTACAATGTAACTCGTAATTGTAATGGAGTACAATTATAAAATACAATGTAATTGAATTATATTGTAATTTGTAATTCAGATCTTCATTCAATTAAATTACAATGTAATTCGTTATTGCAATGGAGTACAATTATAAAATACATTGTAACTGAATTATGAAAAATGAAGTAACTGACAAGAAAAGGTTTAAAAATCCATGTGTGTATTTCAATTATACTGTATTTCAATTGTACATTGTATTTCAATTATATTGCATTTCAATTATACATATGATTAAAGTACTTAGTAATTGAATTACATTGTATTCAATTATATACTAATTCATTTACGGCGTAATTGAATTACACTGTATTTAATTACTAATTTAATTTCATTGTATTTAATTACCAATTGAATTCCATTGTATTTAATTATTAATTGGATTCCATTGTATTTAATTACTAATTGAATTTCATTGTATTTAATTACTAATTGAATTCCATTGTATTTAATTATTAATTGAATTACATTGGATTTAATTACTAATTGAATTACATTGTATTTCAATTATATACTAATCCATTTACGACATAATTGAATTACAATTTAATTGAATTAGCACAATTCTGATATGTACTCACTAGACAGCGAATCTTTATATAAAAGTAAAATTATATGTAGGTAACTTCGCCAAGCATTTAGCAAAGTTCCCGGATACGTACTCGCAGACGAGCTCAACCGCCACCGTAACTCGTCTCGAAATCTCGGAGCCGTTCGGGTTAGGAGTTCGAAGAAGCTGCATCGTTCGACCGATCCAGCCCACGCGATCGATACATTCAGAACTGCCCCGGTGACGAGAGACATAATTCGAAAGAGAGGCTTCAGTTATCGCGGGAGGAAGTAGACGCGTGTAAATTAACGGGAGGAAGGTAGATAGGGAATTGGTGGTGGTCGCGGTTATGGCGGTCCGGTGAACACCGAGAAGAACTTAACGCTCGATTCGACTCGCAGCCGAGGACACCGGAGGGACCAATAAAACGGAATGCATTAAATAAATATCAACCGACGCGATAAACCCTGTCCATGAGAGATTCCTGTATTTAAGAAAACCCTTTCTTCTATCGGAAGGCGTCTTAGACCTGTGCTTAACACACGCTGCATCTCAGAAGTTTCCGAATTTAACACGATCATTGTCACGCCAATGCCTATAAAAGTCACATAAAATCGAAACAACTTATTTAGTTATACAAGAATAGAAAGGACAAACTTTTTCACAACAATGCTCTTTGTAACATTGTTACACCTCGTGGATTCTAATACAATTTGGTTTAGTGTAGTATTGCATTAATATAATTATACACAAATATGTGCTTTCAAAATTGCTCCTATATACACAGTGTTACCAGATAGTTAATAATACTAGATAGTTCAACTTTTTAATCATGAATCCTGAATAATGTTTTTTCATAAGACATTAGTAATATAATGAAGCTTATAATACTACCCACAATTTCGACTAATTTTATAAATCTATTTTTCAAACTAAGCATAAAATCAAATATAAAACTTGATATATTTTCCGAAGCACGTGTCATTTGTTGATTGTTTATTTGATCAGTTTGCAATAGTGTTAATCTGGCGACAGTTTTAAGTCTTAACCTGGCCATTCTGCCTTCTTCTTCTCTTTAATGAAGTATTAGGGGCTTAATTTTGAAGCTACTAATTTTCTGCAGACTTCAATAGGAGTTCGAGCAGTGTGCAATAGTTTTAAGACTTAATCTGGTGATAGTTTTAAGACTTAATCTGGTGATAGTTTTAAGACTTAATCTGGTGGCAGTTTTAAGATTTAATCTGGCAATTCTGTCTTCGTTTTCTCTTTAACAAAGTGTTGGGGCTTGGTTTTGAAGTTATTAATTTTCTGCGGACTCCAATAGGAGTTCGAGCAGTGTGCAATAGTTTTAAGACTTAATCTGGTGATAGTTTTAAGTCTTAACCTGGCGATTCTGCCTTCGTTTTGTCTTTAACAGAGTATTGGGGGCTTAGTTTTGAAGTTATTAATTTTCTATGGACTCCAATAGAATTTTGAGCACTGTGTAAAAGTTTTAAGTCTTAATCTAGCGATAGTTTTAAGTCTTACCCTGGCGATTCTACCTTCGTTTTCTCTTTAACAGAGTGTTGGGGGCTTGGTTTTGAAGTTATTAATTTTCTGCGGACTCCAATAGGAGTTCCAGTACTGTGAATAGTTTTAAGACTTAATCTGATGGCAGTTTTAAGTCTTAATTTGGCGATTCTGCCTTTGTTTTCTCTGTGACAAAGTGTTGGGGGCTTGGTTCTGAAGTTATTAACCCTTAGCACTCGAGTGGTGACTCTGAGTCACCGCTGAAAGTTGCTGTACTATAATTCAAAATATCATTTACATTATTAAATATGTTGGGATCTAATCAATTATGAAACATTTCAATATTGCATGAGGTATTCTATTAATTTCATATCCACAAAATAAAAACAAATCACATAGAGTGGAATTATTCTAGGTAGGAAGACATGTTTAATTTTCCAAGTCTAAGAGCTCCGAGTGCAAAGGGTTAATTTTCTGCGGACTCCAATAGCAGTTCGAGCACTGTGCAAAAGTTTTAAGTCTTAACCTGGCGATTCTACCTTCGTTTTCTCTTTAACA
>CM052340.1:3538758-3550510 GCA_028455595.1 Lasioglossum vierecki | reverse complement strand
ATCAATGCGAACATATTTTCTTTTGCATAAAGATCCGCAGTCTAATAATAACAATTTAAATACAACACAAATAAAGTGTAATCCATCTAAATCTTGTCAATGGATAATTACTAGTTTTGTCTCCTTTGGCACAAAAGTATCTCTAAGCAATCTTTAAATTACCAGTCAATGAAGCATCCAATCTGTTTCGTTTTTAATAGCAACAATTCAATCGAGCCCAACTAATCAGTCGAGTGTTGTCGTCTCGCATAAAATTTCCGTTGTAGACAGCACCGCTGTCTTCGGCGGCGGCGCATTAAGTCTGTGGCACGCCTTCAAGGTGTTGCTCGTCCGCGATCCTCTATTTTCCTTTTCCCCGTAGCAATCGATAAAACTCGCACGTCAATACTCGTCTACGAAAAACGAAGGAAACGCGAGCTAAACACGCGAGAAGATAAAAGGAGAAGCCGAGAAAGCTGCAGAAGAAAAGTTAATTTCAATTTGACAGGTTGAATGATTTCCGTAAATTAGAGTGGAAAGAATCGAGGCGGTTGTTGGGCGGTTTCGGCGCCGTAAAGTCGGTCTCGTGGTTCGCGCGTATCTTTACGCTCGACCCGTTTGTGTTCGCGAGGATTTTTCCGGCAGCGGGAACGTTTAAACGCTGTAATTAGAGCCGATGAAGACCGCAGCCGCTTCCACTCGTCTAGAAACGAGTTGCCATAAAGCGGACAGCGAAATCATAGCGCGGAGCGTACGAGCTAGCGAAAACATAATGCTCGGTGTGCGGGCAGCGCGCAGGCCGGTCGGGCTGGTTCCGCATTATGCTTAATGCTCATTTAGCCTCCATCGGGAAGCGTCGTTCATATTTCGCCCAGCGTTAGCCCCGTTTCGCCGCCGCTGCGTGGCAACTGCCAGACTGGAATAGCGTGTTAAACGGAAGACAGAGCCCGATTACGCTGGTGCCGTCTCCTAACCCTCGGACGTGCAATTACAACGTGATAATGACGAGTAATAACCCCGTGGAATTGATAACGATCGCCACAGTCGTGCAGAACTTCTAGGAACAGCCACAGAGGATATCCCTCCATCAGTTACACGGATCCTTCAAAACACTTTGTTTCTTGGTTCTTTCCTTTCGCCGAACACTCCAACTCGAGGCTCGACCTCTGACACCTTACAGTCGAATAGCTTATTAAATGCAGCGCACTCTCTTCATCAAACGCGAAAGGGATTCATCAAATAAAAGACAGATTTCTTCATAATTATCGGCTATTATTTTGAACAACCTGCTTGAATCCATGTCTCATATAGACTTTTCACACTGCTGGTAGTTAACATTAATGGCAGCATTAACGCTCGTGTTTACATTGCTGGAAAATATTTCATCCACTCGAACGTTCTTTTATCGTAGGAAGTCGTCAGCTTGAACAGCGCTGTATCTAGATATGGAACTTACAAAGAGCCCCCTTCGTGGTCAAACGAATAAAAACTATTTGAATTATAGATAAATTATATGAACAGGTTTGGTACTTAAATTAATTTTAGTTAATTAGGCAGTTGAAACGTATTCATTGTAAAGCATTTTTACCATTGACCGAACATCACACGATGTTATCGTTAATATGTTACTTTTTCACTGATATAAAAAGGATACTCGATAATCACATTTATCGACGTTGAAATAACATATTTCACATAATATTCACTTCTTTCCTTAATTATTAATAACTACGTAGGGTTGAGAACTATAGAACAATATTTAAAAATTTTTAACTGATTTTATTGTTTTTAATGCATTAAATCTTCAGTCTAGTGAGATCACGTCACATGAACATTTCCAGCTATGTACGATCAAATAACTTCATTTTATCAAGTACTCTTTACCTACTACTCTAAACCTACCACGATCAAAAGACCGGGTTTATATTTTCCAATTATTAAAATTATACAAATTGATTTATAGACAATAATGGAATAAATTTCCTTGTCCAATTATCTGTTGCATTGATAATGACAAGGCAATCTCAATAAATTTAGTGTTGCCATTTTTATAAGGGAAATTTTCCAGACACTTTACCCCCTTGGTAGGTGTGAAGTCTAACAAATATGAATGTTACGCGTTTCTTATCAGATGAAATAAAATTTGATTCGTTTGCAATGAACATTCAAGCATTAAAATCAATGTAGCCGTACAAAAAATATTTTGGTGATAAAGACGTATTAATCACTGTAACTAAAGAAAATGGTACGGCAAGGTGTAAACGCAAATGAATGGAAATGATGAATCCTCTAGCGGGTCTAGGACGAAACACATCCTTTCTTTCCCTCGTATTAAAACATTTTAATAGCTAACGTGGTTCTTGAACCGGAAGATTCAAATCCGAATCCAGCGTTTAGTATTCCTACAAAACAGCTATTTGTTGTATAGAAAAATGATCGAACCGTGGCGTCGAGAATAAAATTCATAATATCCAAAAGATAAATTACGATCGATAAACTAATTAATTATGTAAACGCAAATGTTTCGAAATGCAACAACTCCCGTATTAACCGGTGGTCTATAATTATCTGTTGCAGCACGAGTACACAGACGACTGCGTGTTCAACGAGACTCTCGAGCAGCACAACTACAACACGTACAGTTCGGCGAAATGGTCGACAACGAAGAAGACAATGTATCTCGGTCTGAATCGTCACGGCCAGCCGAGGAGGGTACAGGCTAAAGGTCACAACCTGGGCAGGCTGTCCGCCTACGCGAGAGTGTTAACTCAGGTGGCCCCGTTGGAGCGGGTGGAGGCGCTTCAAAGGCGGATGTTAGGTGCCGAGCACAATGTTCGCCACCGACACAACAATCATCGAGGGGATTTGCTCCAGCAGTCGCTCTGCCCAAGCCTTCCGGTCCAGGAGAAGGACGGCAGAGACAAGTTTAGGTGTCGCAAGCGAAAGAAGCGAAAGAAGAGGAAGCGGAAGTGCAGGCCAGGCGAGAAGCCAGGCCCGCAATGTCAAGTGCTGGAGGAGAATAGGAGTGGCGGTGGCGGTGGTCAGGTAGGCTCGATGACTCGAAGCGATGGTCTGCGTTCGAACGGGACTTCCCCGGAGTCGAAGAGATCCTGCGAGGGTGCGGCGAGCGAGGAAGCCTGCCGAAGGGAGGCCCTTTCGGTCCCATCCAAGAAGCGGAAGCTGCGGGTGGATGAGGCGACTGAGGGGGCGACCGGCGGCAGGAATGTCACCGCGAGCAACGGTAAGAACAAAGCACCAGCGTCAAACGCAAAAAAAGTAAACGCCGCTGAGAGCATCAGTCTGAGTAAAAAGCCTAATTTGACGGACGGGAAGAAGAAAAAGAAGAAGGGGCCACCAGCGAGGAGGAATCATCCAGCGGTACCTCTAGCCCGGAAGAGGTTCACGCCTGGCAGAACGGACAGCGGCAACACGTCTGCGGTGCCGACGGCAACTTCCGCATCGATCTTCGCAACGTCCTCCTCCTCTTGGTGGTCTCCTGGTGCGTCAACCGCCCCTTCAGGGAGAGGAGTCTCGTCTAGGCGCAGGACCAAACCGTCCTCCGCGAAGAACGAGGGTGTGGGCTCGCACGGCCCACTCGCCAATCCGCGTAGAGTAGGCAAACCTTCCGCGAGAAATCGTGCAAAGTCGATAGACCGTGCCGCTATCACGACCGCGTACGAACCAACCACGATACCCGATCAAACCTCTCAATCAGTGACTACGAAAGTTCCTGAGACCGTTTCCGATCGATTCTTCCAAAGCTCGAGCTCGTCCTCCGTAGAGTTCTCCGAGATCGGAGAGGACACCTCGAAATCGTTATCCGAATCCTTATCCGTCGACGAAGATCCCTCTTCGACCATTTCGAACGAACGCGCGACCACTACGACTGATTCGAGCACGGCCATCTCGATCGACGCCACCAGCACGCCGAACGCGTTACGATTCGTCGAAGAGGAATCCAAATCGATCGAAGACCTCGACGATTTCGACGACAACGACAGGTTCGACGAATCCGCGCACTCGACCACTCCGGAGGCCTCGATCGAGAGACTGGCCATGTAACATGCCCCCCACAAGCATTGTAAACTTACGTGTACATAGTAATCATATTACGCTACGACTTACGATGTACTGCATATCTCATGTACGACGATTGCGTGCGCACGACGCGCGACATTCTCCGAGCGAGTCCTGCGCTCGCGCTCCGGCTGTTCCGGAAGTGAAGCGACTCCAGATCGAACTGTTTCATGTTCCGATTCTAGGAACCCTCGGTATCGTTGTCTTTTTTCGCGAACAATTGCATTTTATCGCGAGTACAGTTTTCTTTCGATAGAAACCGACCATGCTTCTCTCGCAACAAGAAAATCTCTATCCCCTCTTCTTCTTTTGAAGTTGTCCGCTCGAAGCATGTCATATTCCGTATTCTACGTCTACACATCTGCAATACAATGCAGTATATCGAAGAAAATCTGCATTTACTTGTGAACGTAAAGTAAATGGTCGAGAAAAGTTCTCGTTATGTACTTTTATAAATCTTCTACTGGGAATAGTCGCGGTCTTTCAACAATTTAAATAATTAAATCATTTCTCTATAGTAAGTACTGACCAACTCAATTCTCTGATTAGCTGAAATTCAATAAAAATTTTAAACAGTAATTCAGATTGCCTTTCTGAGCAACAATTACTTGCTGAATGTTGTATACAAAAATTAGCAAAGACTTCTTAACCCACTGTCGACGGAGTCTGGGTCTAAATTGACCCAGAGTATTACAGCGGTCGTTCAGTTACTCAGATTATAGCGAATTAATTAAATGAACACTACAGAAAGTGTCTTCAAAAATATGTCGTAAAAAGTTTATGAATAAAACAGTGAATGGTACTAACCTTCATCAATGATATAGTTATAAGTAGACTGCGGATCTTTATCCATTTATAAGAAAATTGAGTACATGAAATTCAAAATTGTTGAATGTCAATATATAATTTCTCCTCTATTAAAATCATTAAGGGAGAAATAACATTCAATTTGATTTCTACTTCTTGCAACCGATGTAAACAATTTTTATTTTGAGTCGAAGGTTGATCATTTCATGAAAAACTGATCGACAATATCTCAAAGAAATTGGTTTAGAAGAGTGCAGTTTTTAATACAGATAAAGAATAAACAGACAATGTCGACAGTGAAAGAATTGTATAAAATTTATGAACGAATTCGTTTAGCTGGACCAGTACAGATTTTAAGTTAACACGCTTGTTGTGTCCGAATATCGATTTCCATTTTAAAAAAGACTGTATCGACGTAAGGGTGCCATGGAACAGTTCCTCTAGGATGATCCGCTACGATTCTTACCGGTCTGGCCATAGAACGGACAATTAGCCAGAGTCATCAGATGAGTCTCTCTGCCAGTACCGGAAACATGCATGACAGATACGAAACACGAGTCACGTGACGCGGCGTATGCGTGGGGAATAACGCCGTAGAGAAGAAAGGTAGAATGGGGAGACAAGTTCTAATCTGGCGACTCTGCTTAGGCCACTATTAGACTAGGCCATTGAAGGGCTCTAATAAATCGGCCACTGGTGGCATCACCCTAAAAAGAACCGAGTTTTTACCACGTTTTTATTAGCTCGCTTTCTTGTTTGTCTGTTTGATTTTAAACTAACTTCCTGTTATTTTTTAAAAAGGAAGAGAAGGAATTGGAAAATGCATATACATCCAATGTTAGTTTCAAGGGAAGACAAAGGATTATATTGTTCATTGTTTCACGAACTTAGTGCTGATGAGGTGAATTTTTTTCGGTATTTTCGAATGTCAAATTCGTCATTTTACAAACTCTTGGAGTATATATAAGACATACGTGATATTGACATAACGATGCTGGTGGCGGCGCCATCAGATGTTGCCCGGCCGGTTGCCGATGTCGTCCATCAGCTCGGCAGCAACTTTTGGTTTCTCCATCAGTTACCGTAATCTAATAAGTTCCATTTGCTTCAATGTCCCAGAACGTGCTGAGCCACCAGTGGTCAAGTCTAATAGCGGCTGAATGATCGAAGCGCTGGGACGTCGCGAAAAAACGCGTCGAAAGGATTCACCGTGAGTCCCTGGTCGCTACAAATGCAAAATCATCAGCACGGAATACGGAGATAGTAACGAGCACGAAACTCGAATTTACTCTTCGAACGGTTCTCTCTAGAGCTGCGCGACAGCTCCATGCCTCCTTGAGTTCCGGGTCGTTCGCGAGCGTAGTCGATGAGCTAATTAACGAAACGGCCCAGTCGAACCCGATTCCCCCTTGGCATTTCACTTCAACAGTGGTTGCCAGTATTACTTGTAATCAGACTATCGATTGTCGTTTATCGATTGGCCTTGCATAGCCGTATCGCTCGCCGACACATTTTCCATTTCGACGATGAACCGATGGTACCCCACAACGCTCGCGGCTGTAGTTCCTCGGTCGGTTATATTAATAATCGGCTAACCGTTGCGTTGGTCATATCGGAAAATAAAAGGAATCATTTGCTCGTTACCGCGACACGCCTCATACGCCTCAAACTTTTTTCCATGTGTCGCGCTTCCTGATCCGCCCAGCTACGATCCCATCCAGTCGCCAACGAGTCCTGAATATCTTTCTAGTACTTTTCTTTCTTCTATCGTCCCGGTGACAAGGAAAACTATTATGACCAAGGGATTAACTGGGAAACCTGTCCTAATTAGCGCGGCGAGCGTTCCATTGGAGGGGGAGGGGGACGAAACATAAGTATAGTATTTTAAAGAGACAATACGCGATGGCGAACTAGGGGGTACGACGAGTACGATGGGATCTAAGGCGACGAACAGTTTAAACACCAGGGAACCAGACTTGGGCTGCGAATTTCCTCAGCCAGATTAATTGGTATTTTTCGGATTTGCGGATTTCGAGGTATTCAATTTCACAGTTGTGAACTTCATGGAATCTGACATTTTTTAGGACCAGGTCGACAAATTCGGGAGAAAATATTTCAGTAATTTGGATACGCGTGTTTGTTGCAGAATAAAGTCTGTTGCTAATATCAAAATATAAGTACTGATCATCAGGAGGTGGCAGCGATTTCATACGTTTAGGTTCTGGCATCACCAAATGTCTTTGTCAAACAATTCGGCCAACCTCCTGATGGGCGATCAATAATTAAAACATATCACTTATTTCTCAACAGTTTGGGGACGCAAAATTTGTTACACCATGTATTTCATTTATACGCAAAGATGAAGTTAGGAATTTCAAACAAGAAGTTTAGAAATATTGTTTCAACAATCGTATGGGAAACTAGCTTCTAAGATGTTAAATATGGAGTCGATATTTTCGATGCGTAAAAAGCAAAGTCTATCTTCTTTGGATATTTCAAATATTTAAAAAAAAAAAATATTTTTCCATGAGTGGGCGACGACATGCGAAAAGTTGGAAAATATTGAAAGTTTCACGAAGCAATAAAACGAAGTGATGTAAAATTCTCGAGAAATGAATTCCGAGTGGAGCAATTATCGTTAAATAATTTCACGGATGTAACACCCAAGTCTAATTCGAGTAGAGTTATAATAAACAAGACGATTAGAGAGACCAGGTTAAATTGTTAACGATTAGAACATTATAGAAGAAATGTACAACGAGATACGATAGCGATTAATATTTTTACGTTGACGATACTTTAATTCAATAAAAATGTTCCTTTTAGAATAAAAGTAAAAGCTGCCAGCGATCACTGCACCGAGTGTGTCAATAACACTTATCGTCTGAAGTGACTCGTAATCAGAAAACATGAGATCTAAAAAACAAAAATAATTAATTAGAAATGTTTCTTGTTGCAACCGATAGATTAGAAGTCATTTTAGATGTCCGTTCTTATTGACACGCTCGGTATATTAAAATTCGATTTCCTATCGTGGTGGCAGTAAACGAAAAGTTTTTATGGTGATCAGACTGTTTGTTATGCGAAAGTATTTTTGAATAGAGACGCATGCGAGTTAAAAGAATCGAAAACGGCTTGTCGAGACAAAATTTCGAGCAAGTTCTAGAATAAATGGGATTCTCATCATATCGGTGAAGTTAATTTCGTACGGTTCTTAGAGAAGGATCCAAAGTATTAAATCGCTAAGAAGAGTATTACGCTGTTAGACATATTTACTCGTAAAATTAATGTTAAGTGAAAATTGTATTTTAACGACGGCAAGATCCGACTGCCAAAAATTTGTAATTATATAATAAGATCGATAGACATTTAAACGACAAAAAACAATAATCAATGCCCGTGGACGTCGCGAATCGCAAACGCGTCATCACGAATCGTTTATACATAGGGAAATGTCTAAATCAAGTTTCTACCTTTCGTTCCGTGCGAAACAAATGTGTCACAAGCTTGATAAAAAGGAAAGAAACAAAAAGAATATAAGAAATTTATCGTTACAATGTTGTAAATCCAACGTCATATTCATTTCGTTAATTTAATTTCTTTGTTCAATACGTTCTCTCTCTACCACATCGATGGAAATATGAATGGACTCTTTTCACCCATTCATTTTGCAATTTATTCTGGTCTAAAAATCGATTCGAGACTTTCGTTGAGATTGGTAGAGAACGTGTTGGCAGATCGATTACTAAATTATTTATTGTTTCATGAAGACACGCTGGAGACTAGCAATAATGAAAGTCTGCCTAATAGATATACGCCTCGCAATGACGAACAAGCTGTGTGAGATACGGCAATAATTTATATTTTTCGTCGATATTCATGTGGAAATGAGAGCGATGACCGCCATTTTGTAATCGAAGAGATCCACGGATCCTGACAACAGCCGTCGGGTCATGTCGCCTAACTCGATGTCTAGTTCAGAGCAGCGTCGCTAGATCAAGAATTGTCTTCTACTCAGTGTCGCCAGACAGCTACCGAAACGGATGCCTTTTCCTCCCCTCCTTTTCCCCTTCCACTATCCCATTCCACTGCCATCAGCACACTCCAATGTCCCCCACTAAGACCGTAGACTGGAACGCAACGTGGCACATATTACTCTGGTCAACAGAGAGAGGTGAATAAATTCCCCTCGATTTTCTCGATCTGGCGACACTGCCTCTACTCTACCCTTTCCTTTTGACGACGCTATTCCCCCATTTTCTAGCCATGACTAACCCAATAATGACAGAGAAGGGGTAACTGTATTCCCCTGAATCAGTGTTCCGATTGAAGCCATAGTTTTTTGCACATGCGCGGCAATGTTAGCCTCAGTAACGTAATCTGTTCAATGAAATCGGGTAGCTTGAACACCCCGCAGACTTTTAAAAAATTATTAGTATATACATATGAAAAGACAAGGGGTCAAGCTACCCTTAAAACGTTAGCAATTAAGTTTCATGACGGAACAGTTTCGTCCCGCCTATAATACCGGTAGACCCCTGCTAATATAACTGCCTCAAGGCGTCAGGGCTCTGGCCGCTCTGCTACGTCATTGTAGATACGCTACTGTGTTGGCCGCGCATGCGCGAAAACCTGTGGTTTCAATCGGAACACTGCACTAAATACGAGTTAATTTCCCTCTCTCTGCCAGTACTGGGCTAGTCACGTGACATTGTCACTAGGAACGACGTGCAAAATCACTAAACGTGATTTATCACAGTGATCGTGACTTTTTAATCTAGAATAAATTTGATCACTGTCATCATCATTTCTCATCTCGATTGAACTTTTTGGAGATACATTAATTATCTTACGTAAAAATATTCGCACATAATGTGAATTTAAAATTACGTTACGTTTTCTGTATATGTGCAACAATGTACAAAATATTCAATTTTCTTTTACGTACGTTATTTCAGTATTTAAAAAAGAGAAAAATTAATTCTTTCTCTCGATATTTATCTGAATAGTATAAAAGTGCAGACAACTTCTTTTGTGTCTATTTATGTATATGCTACGTATAATGTTTTAGAAAATACCAATGTATTGCTTAACAATTATAGGAAATGATAGTTTGAGAAACGTCTCTTGCAAATCTAACCTTTTGGGTTCGAAACAATTTTAATCCGAAAATGATGACATTTTTTTCAAACCAGATAATTTTCTCTTACAACAGTTGAGCTTTTTGCAATTTATAATAATAATATTAAAACTGTTTTGAATAATCATATGGCAATTGTTACTGGCGCCTCAGACTCACTATTCGAGTGTAAGGGGCTCATAAACTGGATAAAAATGCGACGTAACTCGCAATTTTCTCAGGTTATAGTTCTCTAACTTGCGCGAAGAACAATTACGCTCTCCGACAATCAGAAGCGATCACGAAAATCACGAATCACGGTGAAAAATCACGGTCGGAAACGAAGAACGTGATCGAATCACGAGTGATCCAGAAGTAGCAGTTCACGCCGTCCCTAATTGTGACACATGCACGACAGGGACGGACCGCGTCACGTGACCGGTCCGTGACGGAAGCGTGAGCAGTAGCGTCGTAGAAGGGGAAGGTAGAGTGGGGACACGTTAATCTGGCGACTCTGATCTAGTTGCATATTGTACTTCATAACACTGGGACATTTCTTTTCTTTCTCTTTTGTTCTTCAATTACAAATAGAAGCACGGTCGTAAGCCGTCTCGTTAGGATTCATATCGCGCGTCTCTTTGAATCTCTGATGAAAGATTTTTTTTAATCTGACGACACCCGGAAGAGACGCATCTGCCAGGAATGACTTCACTTTTCACCTCGCTACGAATCATTGTAGGAACGACCTATTAATCTAGTAGTATATTTATTAAAGACTTATTTATTGTAAACAGTTGACTCCGTGTACATACGTGTCTCTACGATCATTATGTTACTTGTATGAAATCACGCGCGTCGATCATGTGATCTTCGTATGTTGTGCCTGTCCTTCGACCGCGCGGAAATCGGTCATAAGCATAATCGGCGAACAGAATAATCGTCGGTTCCGTGGCAGCATGGTCTAACGCAATGGAACGGTTGAGTATACGTGTATCGCGTGAATCGCCCGGCTACAGCGAGCGCGAACAAGAGATTGGAAAGGGGATTACAAGATTCGATTGTAACGCACGATATCTCAAAGTACTGATGTAATTTAATATTTAATTTAACGGTTAGGCTAATAGAATAGATGATTCTAACAGACGTCATTTTCTTATCAACCCCTCTCGAACATCCCCGAACGTCCCAACTCTCCCAATTGGTAGGGTGAGATAGCTCTTACACGACTGATAGGATTCGATCGATTGATTCAATAGGAACGATGCTTCGAGCAACAATGAAAAAAGTAACTGAACACCTTCAGAAATTTATAGCTCGGTAGCGGAGCTGTGTACGGACTGCGCACAACAAACTAATGTGTCCACCGAAGTTATAGTTAATTAGATTTTCGAATTGTCTCGCCGATTGGTTTCATTGGATGCAGGGTTCATACGCACGCAGCTCACCGACTCGATAAATTGTTGAATGTCTTCGTTTATTTTTTCTTCTTAGTCACTCTGTACACGACTGTACTTACATGTACGCTATGTTAACTCGTCACGACGATGTAAGCCGTAAGACTAATGTAAAGAATTACAAATAAATGATAAATTAAATTTTTCTGCACTTCTCTGAAGTTCAATGAGAAAAAAAACAACAACTCGAGCGTACTGATTTTTTACACCGCACCTTACCGATTGTGAGTCGGAAACTCCGGAAAGGGAACTCGAACAGAGTGAATGAAACCAATAAAAGTGTGTCAACCGATATCTATATATATAAATAAAAATC
>CM052340.1:3503569-3531540 GCA_028455595.1 Lasioglossum vierecki | reverse complement strand
AGTCACAGACCCATGTTTCTTCACCTAAATTACGTTTCGTAGGTTTCCAATACTATCACGACACAGGGGGATAAAACAGTGAACCAAATGGTCATTTTAGATGGAAAATAGTCATGTCAGGAAATAGATGTAGCATATATACATATAAAAACGAAAAACATACAGGGTGTCCAAAAATTTTTGTAACTCCTGGAAATGGGAGGTTCCTTGGGTCATTTGAAGCGACATTTTCCTTTACAAAAATGGCGCGCGCGTTCTCGGCTTTGTCTAGTAGTTGTTAACGAAAAACACGGACCAATCGCAGCGCGGTTACAGCGGATTGATTCTGGCTCGACCAACGGTTACGCCACGCTTAGCGGAACCTGTCGCCGAGTCGGATGCAGTTCGCTATAGCCGCGTTCTGATTGGTTCGTGTTTTTCGTTAATAACTCCTAAACAAAGACGCGGACAACATTTTTGTAAAGGAAAATGTCCCTTCAAATGACCCAAGGAACCTCCCATTTCCAGGAGTTACACGAATTTTGGGACACCCTGTATATACTTCTTTGGGAATGTCTACTGATCCCAATTATACCCATAATACAGGTGAAGTTTGTTTCTAGATCGGAAAGTGAATATGAATTTATGATTTCGGCGCAAGGTTTGATCAATTTAACACAACCAAATGTGCAATTATTTAAAAATGTATCTTGACCTTGACGTTTCGATCGCTATGTGGATCATTTTCATAAAGAACATATATTGCGTCTAAAAAAAATTGCAAAAGAATTATATTTTTTAATATATTTATTTGCAATATTATAATTCTTTTGCAATTTTTTTTAGACGCAATATATGTTCTTTATGAAAATGATCCACATAGGGATCGGAACGTCAAGATACATTTTTAAATAATTGCACATTTGCTGGTTGTGTTAAATTGATCGAACCTTGCGCCGAAATCATAAATTCATATACCAGTAATAATTCATTTAACAGCGATGTACCCATAGAAATCAATACATGAAAACTTCGAACCGTAATACGGCGAAATCGATGTATATTTGTTACAAAGATAATTGTGTCGATGCAATAAATAAGAATCTTTAATTTCCTATGCACGATTTTCTATATTAATATAAGTAAATGTTTACAGTAATGTTCACGAAGTTCGTTAGTAAAGTCCTATACAATAATTTTTAGACATTGTTTAAGTACCAGTTTTCTATGCTGTTTAGTTGACTTTCATAGAGCAGAAATAGACAAGTCGGCCGAGCTCGGTCTCGAAATATTTTTTGCATTCAGTTCAAACTATACAGAAGAGATTCTTACAAAAATCAGCTGCTAACAAGTGTTAATCCGCCTGTCACAACTTTTTAAAGTTTTTGAAAACTTCATGTAAACACACACACACGCAAAAACTATTTTTAAAAACCACGGAAATAACAGGCATTAATATGGAACTCCTCAGGGAACGCAAACTTAGGGATTTGGGAAAATGACATTACATAAGGAGTAAGGTAGATAAAGACATTTTTATTCTCAAAGGGCTACATAGCTACGGTAAAACAAAACAAAATCAATTGTTTAGAAATAGTATATTGTGTTAGCAGGAGCTTTTTGAAATATTATCCACAAGTTTTATTTGATAATTGGCAAAATGTCTGAATTTATAGCTCAGAAAGTACAATCGTATTGTACAGTGCTAACAAATAATTCTTTCAAAATTCAAGAAAGCAAAGAATAATGCACCAAAGTGCATCGGACCTAAATAATAACTCCCTTAATAATCTGTTCATGACTTAGACCCCCCGACACTTTTCATTGCTACATTCAAATTGAAGAAAGCAAAGAATAATGTAATTCTTTCAAAATTAAGCTTTCATAATTAGTATCAGAAACATCTGGAGGACTACTAGCTCAAAATTTGCGATTATATTAATAATATCGTCGGTCTACATCTTAACAAAGAGGATTTTCGATTCGTACATTTTTCCCTTCTAATGAACGAAAGAAGCTGAAAATTTGACCCTTTAAATCACTAATGAACAATGACAGTAATGCCGATTGTTATTATCAAAGAAAACACTATTTTGTTCTTGTAGCACTGTGATGTACATATAGGTACTTGATTGTTGAAAGCTAGTGACACGATCACGGCAGAAGGTGGTATCTTCTAAATGATTTTGTAACTTCACCTAAAGCGTTGCTCTAGTAATGACGTAAACTTCTGTAGAAATAGACCGAGTATTCCTAGTACATAGAAGCTGTGCCAGAACGAATTGAAGAAGCACGCGTGTCGTGAACACGTTATCTTTCTGTTCTTTGGCGAACAAGTAAAACGCCTGATATCGCGGAATAGCCGTAAATAAGGTCCACCAGTTCTGTAAAGAGAAATTCCGTGAGGCTCGCGCTGGATATAAAGTTGCAATCCGCTTGTCGGATAAACTACTGCAATCCGTTGGAGTGGACGAGACAATGGTCGCGAACAGACGCAATCTTGATTTTCTCGTAGCTTTCTGTGACGTAATGTCTCGATTTGGGTATCGAAGAAGGCTCATTGATCGAATCCGCTTTGCCGCAGCATTTATGAGCATTCCTAAATTGTGACCGTGTTAACATGCACAGGTTGTGTTGACTAACCAGCTGAAGGATTTAAGTACGTATTAAAAGAGGACTATGAAAATATAAGCTGTATTGTGAAATCTAAATTCTAAAGTACAGTAGTTATACTTATTTTATGCACGGTTCCATTTTATAATCAAGACAGTTGTTATTTATAGGAGTTTATTGTGAGCAACACGAGCAATTTGACAAAACTTGTTGACCTATTTTGTCAATTTTTCTATATCAAGGTTCGATATTCTTTCTTTTTTGCCTTTTTGCTTTACCATGGTTGTCTCTTGTACAGGCTGGAACTTGTGATGTGGTAACACCACATATACACAGAACATCAGTCCAATCAAGCTACTGCACATGTTCAGTAGCATATACTTAGATTGGTATTGCCAAATTTACCATGTTCCGGCTTATACCAGAGATGACCGTTGCTTTACATTAACAGAAGATATGGTGTGCATCGCACAATAACTTCTGAAACGAATTGTACAATTATTTATATAATTTTTCGAATAGTTTTTTTCTCTCTTGTTCATAATTGTAAAAGTAAGCCATTCAAAGGGCTTCAACGGATGAAATACGTAATTTTTTAAAAAATGGCTGACTAAAATGTGCGACAAATATAAAATATTTGGTGAAGTTACAAAATCATTTAGAAGATACCAGTTCTGCCGTGATCGTGTCACTAGCTTTCAACAATCCAGTACCTATATGTATATCACAGTGCTACAAGAACAAAATAGTGTTTCCTTTGATAATAACAATCGGCATTGCTGCCATTGTTGATTAGTGATTTAAAGGGTCAAATTTTCAGCTTCTTTCGTTCATTAGAAGTGAAAAATGTACAAATCGAAAATCCTCTTTGTTAAAATGTAGACGACGATATTATAAAATGGGCTGTTTGTAAATACGTGATCCGTTAAAACCCTATACGTATCTACCTGGAGAAGGTTAAAAACCATTTACAAAGAACATTTCGATTACTATTAGTTTTTCAGGATTCAATTTTCTCGTCAACGACAAGATTCAAACTTACCTTCCACGGTAAAGAAACTCAAGGACCTTTACATCTCGATAAAAAAGCAACATAGAAAAATCAAAATTGCTACATTCTATGCTGCTCTTGAAACCATACAACTTTCGTTTCAACCATTCTTTCATGAATCAAATACTTCACAAGTAATTTCGTGGGACACTCAACTGAATCACCCTGTATTTAACACGTTCCCCACGGGAAGATCAAACAG
Organism: Lasioglossum vierecki; assembly: GCA_028455595.1. Classification (NCBI taxonomy): domain Eukaryota; kingdom Metazoa; phylum Arthropoda; class Insecta; order Hymenoptera; family Halictidae; genus Lasioglossum; species Lasioglossum vierecki. The sequence continues at coordinate 3,527,695 of CM052340.1, read as the reverse complement.
ATCTCCGCCTGGGTCGTAAATCGGAGCATTAGGAAGAGCCACCGATTGGTGTCGCAGCAGTCAGGACCGTATACTGTATTCTGTTTTTAGGTTCCGTTTCGATATCTTACGCAGGATACATTGACACAGTACGTTGATTGTGGAATTTAATTTTTAGATCTGAAAAAAGAACAAATTCAACGTTTAAAGTAAATTTTAATTCACGTTCGTGGACATACAACAGATATAAGCGGATTTTCTCCCGCGGGGAAATGATCCTCTATACGATCCTGGCTACGCATTTCAGATCCTTATCTCCCCATATATCTCTTAAACTGCTGTTTCGGAGATCGGATTTCATGTACTTTTCACACTTCACTGCTTATCTTAAAACAACAATAGGTCTGCAGGTTCCGTCCGGAACGTGCTACAGACTTATACACTTTATTTTCAAAAATCATTTTTTTTCACTCGTCTTGAAAGGTATATGTCAGAAGTATCTGAAACCAAATGTTCACTGCAAATTCTAATTATTGAAATAAGCTATAAAATATGAAAACTATTATTGATCTTGTGAAACATTTAGTACAACATTTAGTATTTTTCAGACGCAAAATTTCTCTTGAAGATGATCCAGAATCGGATCGAAACGTTGAGGAAATTTTATAAATTTGAAAATTGCTTTGTTTTGAGTTTTGATAAACTAATTTCTATTAATTTGTACGATCGACAAAACGGAATATTTAAAGTAGGTTGCTTTGCTACAAAGGGTTTAGCTGGATACGGGGGTCAAAAGTGCACTTAAACCATATTGAATTTGCAATAGGCTATTCGATAGCTCATCCATTTGTGCTAATTTTCAACACTATATATCGATATGGGGGTAGTAATGGGGTGACAAAGAAACTCAGATTTTCTGGATTTTCTTTTATCCTCTTCAATTGAAAATTCTGAAAGAAATCAGTCATATTTTAGTTATTAGAATTAGATTAGCTTCGAAATCGAATCTAAAAAATAAAAAATTTTGGAATGCCGATTTCGTGTAGCAGTTATGAAATACTAAGTTATATTTTTACAGTTTTAGCATCACGTTATGATTTTTAAATCATTCCCAAAACTTTCCCATATTTTTCAAAGTGAGGGGCACATAGTTACAATAATTAAAAACCGGTAATGTTTACCGGTGCAACCTATATATTTGAAAAGAAGCTGCATGCGATAAAAAATTTGACTTTTATAGAGAAAAAAACGTGGTAACATAAAAATCCATTTTTTCACTTAGGCTTCCATATCTATTATACATACATATAATAGACCATTATCTTGGACCCCTTTAAACCTTTCTGAAACCAGTTTTGTTTATGGCACTATTAACTGGAACTCTCAGTTCATCAAAAGCTAAATATTGATCTTGACGTCTCAGCGTGAAACGATAATATTAAAATCGTAAAAGTATAAATATAAGTGCATTCTTTTCTCCAAGTGAAACTACACTGGAGTCTATTCTGCCATTGGTTGTCTAATCATTCGAATTTCTAAATCTACACAGTTTACTGTCCATAATGCATCGTATAAAAAAGGATCAATTTTTTTTAATCAACACAGGGGAAAAAGCGATGTCAATAAAAATAATGATAATTTTTATTTGCCACTCATCAAATGAAATTTACGTCTAACAGTCCCCTAAAAGTCAGCTTTGTGATAGATCAAACCCCGTCTAGAATATATCGGAAACTGGAGACGTAAAGGCCCATCGGCTGGCTTTATGTATCTATAAATCTAACTTCATTAGTTTACTATACCAATGCTTTGTGAGACACTGAAATTCTGATTAAATTAGCTGATTACATAAAGATCCGCTATCTAATAATTAAATTACAACATATACATTTTCTACCTGGTTTTCAACGAACTGGAGTGAAATGGAAATTTATTTTCTTTCTTAATATGTTTAATAGGTTGAAAATAATATAACAGTACTTTTCAATTTTTCGAATCTTTTTATTGTTTTAAATCACATCTACTCATTTTTCTTAGAAACGCATAAAATCCGCTGTCTGCTAATTATTAACAATAAGACAAAAATAATATGGTTCTTTAGGCTTGCTACATATTGGGCCTGATTCCATCGCTAGAAAGCACCATTGCATTACACGCTAAGGCAAATCTCCGGCATTAGTGCACATATAGTGGGCAGGTGTTTGGGGTAGTTTCCTGGTGCGCTGCGATTAGCCGCGTACCTTTCATTTTCAAGCGGCAGTGTAAAGTTTTCGCCATACTTTCGTCCGTACAAATAGTTATTATCCACGTTGCTACAGAGGATTGCGATAAAAGACGAAAACAAACATTTATGTGTCCGGTGTCGAGATTTTTTTCGGAAATTAACGTGGCATTATCCAGTCGAGCCGCAACCTGTGATTTCCTTGTTCCAACCAGGGTGCGAACACGTGTAAAAGTAACAAAATGCCAGGACTTCCTTTGTTCTTCAGAAAATTTCAACCTTGTTGAAAGCTTACGGAATAATAAGAATTGCCGTTTTATGCAGTTCGTTATGTTTCATGCAAGTATACGAATTTAAGAAACAGAATAAAATAACTATTCCCCACAATTACAGTGAATTCAAAGCGTATGCTGTTACAATACATAGTAATTTCTTACGTTTTACAGTGATCTCTTATTTGTAAACCCATCATCCATCGTGTATCGTTCAGTTTACTGTTAGTTAGTAATGAGCCAAAATTTTCTGCAATTGATGACCTAATTCCATAAGTAATTTAGATAACAAACGTGGACATTACATACAGACTGCCAGCAGACAAAATTTGCAACTTTGTACAGGACTTAATAATGACTCCATAGAACAGGAGCGTCAACCTGTGGCGCTCATCATCCTCGCGACTACTTATTCTTTCAAAGTGAATCCATTTTCAAATTTTAAACATCTAAATGGTCTCAGTTCAATTCGTATCGTCTACTCATCAATTCGTCACAATTTTTGGACAGTTTACAATTGTAGAATGTGAATTGCGGGGTTCACGACAGACATCGCCCTCTCGTCCAAGAGATCATTTCTCTCGAAGTAATTTTGTTTTTCGTGTACAGATCTTGACTTGCCTTGGAATGATACTAACTGTTACTAACTTTTCAAGCATGTTTTTATCATCGCGTCAAATGTGCAAAATCAAACTGCGCATTTCTATAACCGTGTATATATGGATTACCATTTATTCCGTTTGTTTTCAACATTTTTTATGCGGCGCAAATTTCATTTCAAATAAAGTCGTAAAAAGTCATATAACTCGATGTTTCCTAAGTTGCCTGGAAAATTCCAAAAGATCACAGAACAAAATGTCATGAAACTTATTCTAAATGGTAGAATGGCTTTCATTTTCCCTTGAGAAAATGGAATGAGTTTCCGACCGACCTGATATATTGGTGCTCCAATAAACGTGTCCCTTTAGAACTGGCGTAAATTAATTAATGTAGTTCCCTATCCCTATTTTCCAACCCTAAGCTCGAGTTGTATGGCGCCTCTGAACTCGTATGAGAAAAAAATTGACGCTTGGTACGTAAAAGTTTGACTATCCCTGTCATAGAACAACAATAGTGTAACAGATTGTGTTGACCATGCCTGGAACCACCACTGCTGTCCTACCAATTGAATATCAGAGAGACCCGTGTTCAAACAGTAAGATCCCCTTGAGGCATCGTCCGCGGAACGATCGGAGGGGGTACCATGCGCTTAAAAATTTTGAAAGACCCGTGATCCGATCTGACCGAGATACGATCACCTCTCGCGGCGGCTATCGATTTAGCTGGAAGATGACAAGGCAAAAGGACCCACAGAAAATCGTTCCCGCGGGAGAGAGCTCGTCGCGTGCTTCTTCATTGAATACTATAACAACCGCGGCGAAGGGAGGCGGAGAGGTCAAGAGGGGTGAGAAGGGGCCAAAGCACGGTTGTTTACGGGTGCGGATGAAACGGGGGCCTTAATCACAACGGCGCGGCGGAGATATCCTCTTGAGAAAAGAAAGGAAAGGACACTCAGGACCGATGGAACGGAGGGGGAAAAAAAGGAAGGAAGTCGGATGCCTTGCACTTAGCATAATGTTCACCGCTCCTGTCATTACACTGGACCGCTAACATGCCAACCTAACACCCCTCTACGGGGTCCCGGTAGACACGCGAGGATGTGCCAACAGACGTTAGTTAACCCGGCTTCACGCAGCTACCAAGGCACCAACCGACTTGTTCGGAATATTGATCGGGCGAGCGTGATCCTGCTTAAATTAACACTGTCTTCTTTGCCCTGCTAGGACTACCATGATCATCATCGACCAGGCGGTCGAGGAAGACACATTATCCGGGAAAATGTCGTAAGCTCGGCTGAAAAATTAGGGTAATCACAGTGATAGGTGTGTTTATAGTCCACAGTCGATATTACGTCGGGCGGACCAATTGGTTTCACGGAACACGATGTTCATTTTGTATTTTTCTTCTTCGATCGTTTGTTCCCTAGCTTCTAGAAAGATTCTTGCGATTGGATGTGGGAGAGATCAAGAAGTAGCAAGAAGTCCCTCAAGGAGAATAAATGGGGCTCTCGCTTGCTCTCGATGGTTAGACTCTGCTATCACTATGTCAATCATTCGGCTAGAACCGAAAATGCGTGTGGAATGATCCAATCGGACGGCTCACAACCGCATTCTTGTCGCATCTCTACCAGGGGACTCCTTGCGAGGCACGCAGGATATTTTTGTAGAAATGTTTGCAAATAACAGTGTGCTTAGTTCACGTAGGAGCCTGCAAATAATGAGGTTTACCTTCCACAGAAGACTAGATACGGGGTTTAGCCATTGGTCATTGATTTGTCATCGTCAAACCTAATTTCAAGACAGCAATTCAGATGACAAGTTTAAAGCGACCGTTAGCGAGTAATGATTTATCTTGTGACTTGGTTTGTCAGTAACGCCATTATCATAAATCATTTCATATCGCCATTTCTATAAATATTAAAAGCATTCCTTTATTGGAATATTCGTTTTTAGAAAGTGAAAGTAGACCGTGAAAGTAGGAATGGATCCCTTAGTTTGTTGAATGTCGCAAAAATTGATGAACTTAATAAAAATGATACACGAAATAGTACAGTAGAGCGTCAATTATCCAAACGTCGATTATCCGAACCAGTGTTTTGTCACCGCCATCTCCATCACTCCTTGTGATCACTCCTTGAATTAGTGAAGTGGTAGCGATTGATGCAGCGGTATCGATTACTTAATCAAACGGTATACATACATACATACTATATCCTACACATATGTACGTATTATGTAGTATATACATTAGGGCAGACCTTAACTATACCTGAAATTTATTTGCAAGACATTTTTATTTTTAAAATTGTGACATTGGGCAAGAAAATAATTATTGTAAAAGAGATGAAGCTAATCTGATAAGAGGAAGACGTGGCACATTCACTTTAAAGTTGTGATAAATATGAAATTTTATATGAATGAGAATATATGATGGAAAGACATTTGATTATGACTAAACGTTCTTCTTGTGCAAAAATATTTATGATAATAGTACCACAATGTAGTTTGTTAAATTCCGTTCTTAATTATGCAGTGTAAATATCTAGATCATAATTGTGCATATTTAAGATCTTAACTGTATGTGCACACAATAGAAAATTTGCTGATTCAGTGTCTAATAGTTCCTTGACCAAGTCAAATGGTCAACTAATCGAGAATTAGAAGTTTATATCATCATTTAAAAACCATTAATATCAATTGTCTTGAATAAGTAAATAACCTTAGAAAAATGATTGTACCAATTGGTAAGCCCCTCGATACCAAACAATTGCATACAGGGTGTGTGGAAATTATACTATATCGCAATTATAGCGAGATTCTAATTTCTCAATTTGGCGGTAATTGTCATAAGAGAGGTGCCGCAAAATTAACTTTGACCTTGAATTGTAAGTTAAAAAGGTCACTATTTTTTAATTGCATCGTATTATATTTTTGAGGAGGATCGAAAGCGCAAGCGAAACTGTCGATTAAAACTAACAGTTCTTTCAAACAATTATGGTAAAGCTTTTTGATTATCAAACTGATTTTATTTATAACTCGTTGAAGGTCACGCGAAGGTTAACGTATCGCAGATCGTTGAATTTGTTTTTTCTTGAGCTACAAGGCTGTTGTAACGAAACTATGTAGTCCTAGTTATAAAAAAACATCTTCGATGACCTTGAAATCTCGAAAAAGAGACCTTGAGAACATTGTTTTGTCTATCACACCATTTGTCCCTTCGAACCGAATACTCTTTTCCTCTGACCTTTTTCCTATCATAAAGAATGAGCGAGATATTCTAGTTGGTCAAGTTAGGTGAAATACCCTGCAGACAAATTTAAGAATTTTATTGGTCACGCACGCAGTTAAAGAACGAAATAAAAACCAAAAAAGAATTTCATTTATCTGACCACGTTACCGAAGGCCTAATTTCCGAAACGCGCTGCCACGGTGGTCCTCCAGTTCACCCGGTAGCGATCGGCACAAAGGCACCGGCACCTTCGGTGCTCTTTCGACTCTCTAACGAGAAGATTAGACCTAACGGCGTTTGGTATCCCATAAATCGCCGGCGCCGCGCATTAACCACGGAAAGAAACGGAACGATTTATGGGTGTGCCGTCGCGTAAATTCATTCTCGCGGAAATATCTTTCCCTCGCGAGAGAGCCGGCCGCCTCTGTCACTGATGTATTTCTGAATGAAGAATCGTGAGATCGTGTCCCTGGATACGCCGGGGCGAAGGTTATTTCGTAAGAGCCTTCAGTTGTACCGACTTTGTCCCGTAGCTGACCTTGACCAGGCTTTAACACGCCTCGAGGAAAGTATAGACGCCTACGGACGTCGAATACACCCTTGCGTTTCATTTTTTTCAACAGGGAAAATTACTCACATTTACAGAATGTGTTCACAGTGATTGCCAGTGGTATCAATGCAATGCTGCAATCTTCTTATCTTGCACTTACGGCAAATAACGGAGTTATTGTAGGTGGCAATAGTTAGTGTGCAATGAAAGGAAAAATGCTAAGCTGCCTGGACCCTTACCCAGTCTGTTAGGTTCTGAAGAGAATATCGCCGGTTTTGCCCAGTATATGATGGATACATATATTGTTGCTAATGACCTTTGATGTTGAAGCAACATTAAATAAAAAAAATAAGTTTAAAACAAATACTTAGTGCCTCAGTGTGTAATTAATTAGCTGCTCTCGTCATGTCATCGTCCGATTTGAATAAATTAAATTTTGTAAGAGAAGTTTGTACACTACTCGACCTTTGTATGGTCTGGGTTAGGTCCCATTTATTAGGTCCCTTTGATGTTGAAGCAACATTTTAAAAAATAAGGTAAAAACAAATAGTTAGTATCTCAATGTGTAATTAATTAATAAGATAATTAATTAATTTAAGAGGTCCCATTTATCAGCTTCGTTTAGATGTAGTGCTGCAAAAATTTGCTAACAAGGTGCTTTATCCGGTAGATAAAGTTAATGAAATGAGAGCAGTCTTGTCCATTGCGTTTCTTCGCGAATCTTTGATGTTGTGCTGGATGTCCGTTAATCTGAATCGACAACAGGAATGGACGATTACGGGTGCAAGCCATTGTAAAAACGATTTATCACGGAAAAAGGAGTTGATTTATGGCCAGACAGACTTTCACCAAAGTCGCCGTATCAGATGACGGTGGCATATATGGAAATGCATCGAATAATAAAACTATCGGCGATCTTTAAGGTGGTTTTGCAGGGCTATATAAACGTATATAGAGCGCAACGCAGTACGTCGTGCTGTTCTAATGATTCCAGCCGTCATTAAGTGGGCGGTTTGTGGTCAATCGGCACGAATCGTTGGTGCCGCATGCAGACGCCACGGGGATTAAGGTGAAGCGGCTTTGCAACTGCATTGATACGGATAACAATCATCGTATGATGTAATAACATTGTCGATCCGAATGACAATACGGTATTTGAGGTCTCGCCTTGATTGGCTATCTCCGCGATGTATCGCGCAAAGAAGTAAACGCTTCATTTTTGTTATCTCTAATGAGCGCTTATAGCTTTTTCTGGACTTACACGTGTAATTCGTTCCAAATACGATGAGCCGCTTACGTTGGCTCCCTGCAAGCAGCTAGGCATATTTGCATCCCCATAAATTACGTTACGATAATTGCGATGCAATTCATGTTCGCTTAATTTTTTCTTTAGGAAAAACCTACTGGGATTGAATAACAAATTAGTTCCTGTATTGCTGATTTCAAACAAGAAATTCAACTCTTTTATTGCGAAGAATGTGCATGTGTTTTATACAGTACCTCCAAGCTAAGTGTATCATAATTAAGTGGTATAAAAGTCGAACCTTTTGGCGGGAACGGTTTTCTTCAATCTCTATTAATCTTCGTATAGGGGTGTAAACACACTCCAGACGAATAAATTCCAAAGTTCTCGTCGCAATATCATCTGTGACATATTTCACATATGATTAAAACAATATGAATTTATTATTTTTATTTATGGAGAATTTTCATATGCTCTATTAAATTGTTTAATCTTCTCATACTCATACCGTCATGGAAATCAATAAAATTTCACAAATATTTAGACAGCCAGTTTTTTCTTTGCATTTGTAATTATACCTCAATACAGGGTTAACATTAGAATATTTGTACGCAGAATAAAGGTTAAGGGTATAACCGGATAAGCACCATTGGTTAGGGTCTCCAAAAAAAGAACCCTGTGGTAAGTTTCAACCACCACTACCACAAGGGTATTTACAGGGTGAACACGGTTTCAGTGAACTATAAATAATTTTTTCTGTTCTGCTGAACAAAAAATTACAAGAAAATGTATTAACAATCTATCTAATAGCACACACGATAGTGAATTTTTCAATGCAAAATCGATTTTCAAAGAAATCCAGGAGTTTGAAATTGCGGATTTTATGTTGAAGCTTTCAGTTAACCACGTTTATCTGATTATTTTAGTTGTCTCATTGTGATTATTAATGTGCATCCTTTCAAATATTTTAAACGAGGCTAATACAGTCTCTGATGTGACTCGACATCAGAGAAATTAAAATATAAATATAACGGGTTCTTATATGTATTAAATTCTTCCTTCATTTATTTTTTAGTTAAAAACGTATAAATTCCAGAAATATAAATTACAACAAAGTTTGAGAGTTTTATTTAACATAAGTAGTAAATGAAATTGTTTAAAATAAGTAGCAGTGACGGAAATGTCATCTGAAGTAAATTTCAAATAAAACGCTTCAAGTAAGGAATTGTTGGCAACAAAATTGATAAATAATTTGAAAGAAGAATTAACAATTCCTCCTTCTTTGAAATTCATCTTCAGAGTTTCGTAAGAAAAAATAAAATTTATGTTTATTGTGCCTACGTTTTCTTTAAAGACTATACTATATCGACTGCGACAAAATAGAATTTTATTTCGGTTTAACGGAAATGAAAAACATACATGTTTATTAGGCTCTGTTCAGATTCAAAAGGGGTTAAAGATGTTTCAATCTGTACGAAGGAGGGTGGGCAGGATTTCAGTCGACTGCAATGGCGCCGGAAGTCCTGCCTTAACTCGTCCGCATCCGGCGTATCGCATTATTACAGCATTCACGGTGAACGAATCGAGACGAAACGTGAAGAAAAGAATCTGCAGGAATTGTGTACACGCGCGTCGTCCAGGATAACTCATAATCAGTTCCCCTGTGAAACACGAGTCGACTCGGCGAGCGCGGGTCGCGCGCGTTCCAACAATTTCGCGTCCCGGGAATGAACGATTCAATCTGCACCGGCGAGATCGCAAATTCATGTCGTTACATGACCGTTGCGCGCATATCTCTCAGGGCTTAACTGCGGCTTACGTCGCGAAATACGCGGGAGACGCATATCGCTTCGGTGTATGTGAACGGTTAGGTAGGAGGAAAGTAATCGGTCACAAAGTGGGCGTACTGGCTCCCACGAGAGAGACCAACAAAAGGGCCTCGCCCTTCTAGAAATTCGACAATCTTTCATAGTCGTGTTCTTATAGTATATTGGTAGCTCTACCTCCACGGGTGGCAACGCTGAATTGCTGCGACGACAAAAGTTCGTACTCCTGATACGACAGTTCTTCTTGTCTACCATGTGTTATCATTAACTTACCCCAGAGTTGTGCTAATTTAAATATATTGTAATTAAATTATGTCATTTAGTTGCAGTGTATTTTATATATAGAAACACAGTATTTGAATTACATTGTAATTGCATTACATAATTCGAACCTATCAATTAATTTAAAGTTCGTAATCCTGATACGACAGTTCTTCTTGTCTACTATGTGTTTTCATTAACTTACCACAGAGTTGTGCTAATTTAAATATATTATAATTAAATTATGTCATTTAGTTGCAGTGTATTTTATATATAGAAACACAGTATTTGAATTACATTGTAATTGCATTACATAATTCGAACCTTTCAATTAATTTAACATTAAACTTACCATTGCCGGTCAAATGAACGGTCTTGCATTTTTAATTATATATATATAATTATTGAAATTATTACGTTGTTTACACGGAAAATGATTTGATAAATTTCTTTATCCACGTACATAACATGTCTTGCAGTTTTATCGCGTCTGAGAATAAGTGCTTCCATTTTTACTAGTTTATTATTAACTCTGAGTAAGAATTAATTTAAATCTAATTACATGACGTTAATATAAAAATTTCACGAACTTCAGTTTTGTCTTATATTTCGTTCACTTAACTTGCGTTTACAAAATGGAATTCACTACTTTGCATTTCACACTTCATACTTACATAGTCATTTCCATTACGATAGTGTAAGCATCGCCCGTTCAAGATTTACGCGAATTTCACGCTTCACACCTATGGATGCGTTTCAAGCGTGAAATTAATAAGTGAACAATTAATAAAGAGCAGATCAGCTTCTTGTTCGAAGGAATCTAAGTAATCTTGTACACTATTTATTATCTTCTAATTTATATAATTCTAAAGCTAATTAAAATTGATGCTTCTCGAAACGAAAGAATTTGAAACAATTATAAATTTCAGTATAGATGCTATTCAAAAAATTGTATTATTACTTACATATATTATAGATTAATACATACTCATTGAATATTATACAAATCTTTATTTATACGTATTTTAATCTCACTGGCAGTAAGGTACATTTACCCCATAATTTTTTGAGTTTAGAAAATTGTGCTATTTTGTTTAACGACATTATCACAGTTTAAATATGACTTAAAAATCCTTTTTTATTCCACTGTATGTATCAATAATTTCCAAACAATTAACAATAGCGAGACTTCCATGCTTGTAACGTATGAAGAAATATCTGAAGCCAGAATTGCTGTAGTATAATTTCTAACACACATATATTGATTACTAGACAGCGGATCTTCGTGCGAAATAAAAATTGTCTACATTAATGTTAAGAAATAGAAACTAACCTAAATATTATTTCTTCCCTTAATGATTTTAATATAGGAGAAATCATAATAATTTTGAATTTTATCTATTCGATTTTACTATAAGTGCATAAAGGTCCGCAGTCTATTGACTACAATCCTAAATTCATTTTCTTGAAAGGAATACGATTTTATTGAACTCGTTTCTTGAAATTCATAAGCTATTATGGAAGATATATTGTGCTACGAAGTACCTTCCGACGACATGAAACATAAATTGAACATAACAAATTGACGTTTGGCGTGGTTCTTTTTCATGTTGCTGTGCAGCGAGACGATGAGACACAAAAGGCAGTAAAGCTGATGATGCGAGAACGAAGATTTATAAAATTTGCATCGGTGGAATATGACGGGCAACTGTACATGACGCCCCAGGACTTCCTCGACAGTGTTGTTGAACCCGAACCCAGACGTGAGTATTAAATAAATTTGCACGGTCAGCAATAGTGGCGCCGGACCGCGATAATAACTCGCTTTGTCTTTGACAACAAATGCCCTCGTAATTCGAAGCAACGTATACTAATGGCGCGCATTATTGTACGATCCCGAAAAGCAAAGGTAAAGCATCCGAAGGATAGACAGCCACGATTATAATTCGTGATGAGGCGCACAAATTTCAAGACTAAAATAAACAATAAATAAATAATAAATTTCAAGACGAATGCGAGGCTTTAAAGATTACAAAAAATATAATCATTTACGAACAATATTTAAAAATCACGCTTTAGTTTATAAATATTATGATTGCTCAAAATTTTCACGGAAAATGTGAAAATTCTATTTATATTTACAAAAAAGGTATTGGACAAGTTGATTTGGAATTAAATAACTTAATGTTATAATTATACAGTGGATTTGATGCGTTTATGACAGAAATGTGAGTAGGTGTAATTAATTAACATATCAAAATTAGTAATGAACAATATAAATTTTTCATGCGTGTATTAACTGTGACTCGGATGATGATTTGCAAGCCTAATTTGGCTTAATTTTGCCTACAAATCATCATCTAATTCACTACAGTAGATATGTATGAACTAACCCCACAATGGGGTTTGTTAACTTGTTGCTCTCACTAATCTAAATTTGATTAAAACTACAATTACGTTCAATCAAAGCGATTTTCAAAATTAAATCTGTATTGCCAAATCAATGTGCAAACTTTTTGTGCTCGTCATTGGTCATTGGTAAAAATTAAATATGTTCAAAGTTAGTCAACTAGCACCGGCCTCCCCTAATTCCGAGAAACTACCATTCGGTGCACACGAATCCTAACGTAAACTGGGAATGACGACGCAATGATATCACGATCTTTTGAACAACCGCTCCTGAAAAATATACATAAATCTGCGTCTGTGGCATTTCAGCGAGACTGAAGAGGCGCGTGTTAAGTGACAAGGAGCTCGATGTGATGAGAAACTCTATTCCGACGCTGCGCCATGGAAGTCCACATATGTTCAGAAACCTGCGAGACAAGGGTAAGCGTAAACAGTCGAGCCATTTTTACTCGTCAACATTCGGTTTACAGGAGGATATTAAGGGGGGAATTCTTTTTTTCTCGGTGAAAAAATTTTTTTTTAATAATGCATTGTTATCCAGTTCTGAGCCAATTTCAAGTCTCTAGAACAGACAAGCAGACAAACAAGAAAGCGAGCTAATAAAAACGTAGTAATATTGATACTTTAGGAGTTTTTGCAAACAAAACTGTAACATTAAATAATTTGAAACTTTGTATATAGGTTTGTTATACTTTCATCATGTTACATAAATTTTTTCAGTTCAGTTCACTTAAAAATACGATTTGAATTGCCTGTGAACTAAGACACTTCGTATAATTGCTTCATTAACGGTTGACAAAGATTTTATTTTATTCATATATAATTATCGTTTGACCTACAATGAATAAAAAAAAAATTTTTCGAGAAATGGTAACTGTTTAAATTTAGATGTTCGATTTTTCGCAAAAAATTATCTGAACTTTTGATAATCAAAACAATATATACAACCTATCGCCTTGCCTGTAGCAAGCAATACTATTTTTAAAATCATGTCAGCCAGCTACGAAAAAGTTGTTTCGAGAAAAACGTGTTTAAAGTTTGTAGTGCAGTTACTGAACAAATATCAGGTACTTAAAACTAATCAGCTATTCCAGGTCCATATATTATTATATATATTTTATATTATATATATTGTATATATATTATATATATTATATATATATATATATATATATATATATATATATTTATTATTATATATTATTCCTTCCTCTTGCTCGTCGAATTGATTTTTTTGTAAGCTTGGCCATTAGAAAACTACGACTCCAATAACATGATCGTTTCAGAACAGTCCCATAATTAAGTTATTATATTACATATTACGCCTCGTAACCGAAAAAATAGGACTTTTGAAGCAGATAGCGCCCTAGATTGATTTAGTGTCGCCAGAAACAACCGAAACGGGTTGTTTGTTTTTCCTCTCCTCGTGTGTATACTCCAACATCCCTCACAAAGTCCGTAGTCACGTATTAATCTTGTTATCAGAGAGTAGGTAAACTGAATCGATCTTTTATCTAGCGTTTCTGACTACTGAAAACCCCCGTATTCGTATTATCAAGAAATGAAAACGCGAATCCCACACCCTTGCAATTCTGGAAACAAGTCTACCGCCTTAAAATACCGAAATTACTTTCCTGTCAACCCAATAATTAAAAATTTCAACAGTTTCACTCTGCCCTGATTTTATATTATACTTTTGCTAGTTTACTGTGCTCGTTTGAGTTGGTTTCAGGTTGCACTCTAGCGACGTAGACTTTACAGGTGCCACATATATTCAGACACCCTGTATTAATTAAAACTCGAACTTCTCGCTTGAAATTTCCGAGCGATCTCGGTTTCTATAAGAGCGCGGGACGAAGGAAGGCGTCGGAGATTACCGGCGGAGCAATTAATCCCACCACCCCTGCGACGATCAAAATAACAGGGCCGTGTCGTTAACGAGTCCTCGTGGTAGCTGTTCGGGGATCTTCCTGGCTTTTTGCGCGTTCACCGCACGTTTGTCGTGCTAATGGAAATGCAAATAATCGCGCACGGAGCCAGTTTCACACTTCCCTCTAATAAACGAGCGCCGCGTCGTCCTCCGTATAACCACTTTCTCTTTTTCTCGGCAGAGCCGCGGCATGCACATGCGTCCCCGAGACAGAATTTCACGGTCGAATATACGAGCCCAACTTGATCTACTCTGCTTTAAAGGACGTTCATTACGATTATGGAGCACGGAACGAACCACTAGAGGCTACGCACGGAGAGCATCTTGTTACCTACATACATATCGATTCTCTTCCTGCATGAAGCACATTCGAATTACCACTAGCTGGGACACTTCCTTATTGCGCCGAACGTAGTTCACTGGATTGGAAGAAGTCACGAAATTTTCTCCACTAAAGGGTGTAGCTTATCGCAAGAACATACTTCGTACCAATTTTCATTCTCATACACCACTGTGCAATAGAAAGGAGCATCCGGCCATACTTAATATTGGCTCTATAACTTAAAAACCGGAATTTGACATAATCATTGACATACACGTAATTTTGAAGCTCTATTCATAACCTGCAAAATCAGCCATCATATCTTTTTCAATCATGGAAAATTTTGAAAATTGGAAAAAGAAACAGCATTCGCGGGAACTTTTGCTGAATCACTTTTTTGCAAAGAAAACTGCAGTCGAAAGTCATCGTTTGCTCGTGAAATTGTATAGCGAACATGCTCTTGCGAAAACACGGTGTTTCAAGTGATTTCAACGCTTTAAAAGTGGCGATTTTTACATCAAAGACAAAGTGCGGTCTGGACAGTCGAAAAAGTTTGAAGATGAAGAATTGGAAGCGTTACTCGATCAAAACTCGTGTCAAACACAAAAGAGCTTGCGGAATCAATCACCGAAAACAACTGATTCGTTTAAAGAGAGCATTGAAGGAAAAACGGCCAGAATGGGAGATCAGATACGAGACATTGATTTTCCAACACGGCAATGCTCGGCCACATGTTGCTAAACCCGTTAAAAACTATTTGGAAAATAGCGGATGGGAATTTCTGTCCAACCCGCTATATGTATAGTCCAGACTTGGCGCCTTCTGACTACCATTTGTTTCGGTCGTTGCAGAATGCACTTTACAATACAATGATTGATTTATTACGTGTAAAGCATTAGATAATCCACAATAACACATTCTCAGAACCGTTGAATTAAACAGTGGAATTCTTTTTCATAACTAACTGTGTTCTTGTCAACGACCATAGCCTCGCTGCAAACACCGGTTCCCGTGCGATCATCGAAGTTAACCCTCCGATGCCCGACAAGGTCCCTGGGGACCTATGACGTTTTGAACGATGCGGCATTTCAATACGGTTCGTCCGAACAGCCGCAGCTTTCGTGACTTTTATAAATGGGATGTCTGGAAGCGATTACAATCGTCATCGATACGATTCCGTGAAATTTTTTATCATTACCGTCGGGTTGAAGTCATTTATGGCGTCGATGCCCGACAAGGTCCGCAGGGACCTTCCATGTAATTTGTTCTTGTTTGTTAGTCGTGCAGGTATTTTCGTGTAATTTGTTCGTGTTTTATGGTTTGGACGATTGTCAAGGAAGTGGTGCACTTCGAAAAAATGAGTAATCGTAAACGGATACACACGTGCACGATCGGCACAGCGCGGCGGTGAAGAACGGGCTAAACATTCGTGTGTTACCTGCTGTCCGAAGATACGTGCGGCTATATTATTCTTATCTGCCCAAATATATATCCATACACATTTTGCAACATAGGAACAAACATAGGAACACAAAAGATTGAAATAGCACCATTACGGTTAACAATAAAAACTATTATATGCATCTCACGCCATATTAATAGAGAAGGTCCCTGGGGACCTCTTGTCGGGCTTTGAACGTTGAAAAAGTTGTCGGCCATCGGAGGGTTAAACAGTGTTGGACGTGGGCCGGGCTGGGATGGGTGACCGCATGGGTATACAGAGTATACTTCAGGCGGTGACTTGTCTGGGTACTGGCCACGTGTTGTTGGCAAAAAAGGTGGTTCGGAACCCACCATAAAAAGTAGGTCCCGTTGGATTTGATTGAAATTAGGCGATAGGTGAAATTGGAAAGAGAAGGGAGTGGTGTATATGGACTTTTGAAACCCTAAGGGGACCAAGTAATCTTCCTTTATCCTAACTAACTGTGTTCTTATTTGATTTTTCACGTTTTGCTATTAAATATGACTGGGTGTTTCTTTCTTCCGCACAGTAGTGTAAATGTCGAATAAAAACTGAAAGGGTGAAGCTTTGAATGTCTCTGATGTCCGCCGACTCCGTGTTCAAAATAACTTCATCCCTAGTGATTTGATCCGAAACGGTCTTGCTGACGAGGGATACGTGTCGTCAACGGCATTGCGTTCTCGCCGTTATTTTCTACCGGCCGTTCCGTTCGTAAACTTTCCCTGGTCCCACGAAAGCGTTTTATGGAGTGCTTATAGCATAATAAAATCGATTTCACGTCGGCGATAAAGCTGAAGCACGCGAGGGTTGTATTCACAGTGGAAGGAAAATTTAGGCATCGTAAGGGATTGTAGCAGAGCCGCAGGTTAAGACTAAGTTATCGACCCGTTTCTCGGATCACGGGGAAAAAGGGATGCCCGAAAAATGCCTCGAACTCAATGAAGCGTAGCTAATGCCGATCGTCGTTCGTCGCCAGTCTTTACCCTTGGCGACTAGCTACGGTCAGAGTTAACGTGATCATAGGGAAAATTAGTGCGGGACTTTGTCACGTTGACGCCGTAAACAAGATCGAGGAACCACCCACGATGTGATACATCATTCCCCGGTGAATGGATTTCGTGTCCCCGAGCGCAGATAATAATTTCATTTAATTGGAGGGTAGTGTTAGACTGTCCGAAAAATAACTTTCCCTTTCTTTCGATCGACAGTTATTTATGAATATTTGAATGTTATTGGCGCGCTAGTACGATCATTCTTGACAATAGTTAAGTTATTTTGCAAATTTACATAAAATATTTCGACGTTTCGATCCACGATTTGGATCATTTTCAAGAAACCTATTTCATTGTAAGTGCGTCTGTAAGAATTCGTTTCTAATTAGTACATGGTTGTTAGACCAAATGCAGAAAAAGGAAACAATACCTTAAAAAACCAATCAGAAGAGAAAGCGAAAAGAAGAATATAAAGAATTATAACTTGTATGAATACTCACTTGGTTAACCCAAATTAGTTATTAATTTAAATTCTTTAGAGTTTGAGAACGCATTGTAAAATAGCTTAACTATTATCAAGAATGATCGTACCAACGCGCCAATAACATTCAAATATTTATGTCCAAAAAATGTTTTTCATAAACTGCACGTTTGTTGGTCGATGCAATATAACTACAATGGGGTATCCTATAATAAACAAATTTGTTTTATTACCTTATTCACTGTAGGATACTTATACCTACGTAATACATACACTAGGTGTCTCATTTAAATCGGCCGAGTCGAATATCTCTGACACTGTTGATGATAAAAAATGTTTCAAACAAAAGTTAACCGGTTATTGTTTCTTAATAGAATTAGAAATTTTTTAATGCACAAGTCGATACTAGTCGTTATTCCTTACGTAAAAGTACTAAATCATTTATGGCGAAAAATTATTTTCTTTTAATATTGAATACTGTAATTCGTAATATACAAGTTAGTAAGAGTTGTAATATCAATTAGTTAACAACAATAACAACGGTTAGTTTACTATTGGGTTAGTAAGAAAATAAATTCGGTATTTGAAGGTGAATTAGAGTCTAATTATTTTTATTCAAGCAATAAAATTTAATAAATATGATATTTCCCTTTTATTCGATGATCTTTTGCCAAAAAGAATAAATAAGAGATATTTTATTGATTCAAGTTCATCATTTGAGGAAAGAAATCTGAGTACCGATCTTACATTTTTGTAAAATCAGTTATTTCAAAAATATATTGATAGTAATACTTTTTTTGCAGTTTTTGTTATTAAATATTGATTTATTTTCATGAACACTGGTAGATGTGTTCTATAAACCACAATAACGGGTACGAGTTGTTGGAATCTTTTGTTCTTTACCATGTAACAAAAATAATAATTGTTTAAAGTAAAAATAATAATAATTGTTCGCTTTTCTCTGTTTTCAGGAATTATTTCTTATACGGAGTATTTGTTTCTGTTATCAATTTTAACGAGTAAGTTTGTTATTTAAAATCCTACTATTCTTGAATTAAGAGCTTGGAGTGATGAAGAATTTGATTTCAGAACCTAAGACAGGTTTCCAAATCGCGTTCAACATGTTCGACACTGATGGAAACGAAAGGGTGGATAAAACTGAATTCCTTGTGGTAAGACTGCCGTTTTTCATTTTTCTTCCATGAAGTGGTAGGATCTTTCTAAATTGCATGCATTTTATTTGGGTGCAAAAATATAAAAATTTTGAGATATAAAAAATTTTATAAATCGCAACTTGAATGTAAATGTAAACCAATGTTATTATTTTGAGATATACGCAAACGAACTGTACACGTAAAACTATGATTTGTTATATTTTTAAAAATCTATCGAATTTTAGATCACTAATAATTAGAGATTGTTGCTTCAACTCTTTGATTTACTTCAACTATTTATTAATTTGTAACTTTCAATTCTGAAAACATTCAAATTGTGATAAACAATAATATTTCCAACGTGAAATTGTAATTAAAAGAAAAGATAAAATGGCATATTTGTTAGAATAATATTCATCATTGTTATTTCAGAAGTTTTTTGGTGAATTTTAGCTATTGCTATTAGGAGTAAAAATTCTAATAAAAAATAGTAAAAATATAATAAGAAGTGTGCCTAACATTTATTTTAACGAACAAAACTAAAAAATTAATTGCCAATTTTATTACGCGCACGCTTCATACGCAAATTAATTTAATTATTCCTGCACTAAATATTGCTACACATGCGCAGTAAAATTTGTGTTTATTAGTTAGAAAATTTCTTGATGTTTAATATCTGCTGAGTTTTATTTTGCTTGAAACTGCTGGGAAGTTTAAAACTGCAATATAATACACTATTTATTTGCATTTATGCAGGCTCAACGATTTTAGAGGTGCGTGCAACCTTGTCAGCTTCAAAGAATTCTAACTGTGTTTTTCCAAGTTTTGTGTATGTACAATCAAAGGTGGGCAAAATTTTTATTGAAATAAAATTTTAGCCCAGCTCTGTTTAAAATACTGTGGTAAAAGGATATTTTTACTTAAACAAACGAAAAAGCGATAACATTTATCTGAGGTAATCGCGTTCGTGGAACCCACCATCAGTTAAACTTGAATGTTCTACAGACAATTCTTTATAAAATTATTTGTAATCAGAGTCGCTAAAGCAAAAAAGAAAGTTCTGTTAGTCATACAGTTAGACAGTGTCATACAATTGTATTATATCGTATTGCCAAATGATTAAAATTAGAGAAAAGACTTAAAATATCGTTTAAGGTTCTCTTTAAAAAATCTTGGGCTTTTCTTAGGAAAGAATGTAGATCCATGTATCTCTTTTAAGCTTCCAGGATTGTATGCCCTTTAACAAATCATAGCAATCGACATACACGAGATAACACAACGTAATGAAACCCTAAATACATTCCAACAATAGGAAAATATAGAACAGTTGGATATAATTAAATATGCATAAATGAAACCTAAAGCACATAATTTAAAAATAGTTTCTATTAATCGGGAAATTAATCCAACCAGACAAATCAAAATTAACAGAATTTAGAATTCTGAATCAAATATTTTATCATAATAAAAACAGCCAAATTTTTACATCTAAAAACTTAAAATAACACAATAACGAGTAATGTAGTGGAACTGTTGAAACTTATTAAATAATTTCGATATACCGTAATAATAGACTATAAATTTTCGCATATACAAATAAGACGGAAAAGAATAGTAATCTACAAGGAGTTATCTATCTTACACATTACAAGTTTGGTCACATTTTTCTTATATTATTTACACATTTCCTGTGTGTGAAGGATTAATTCCTAAAACATATAAATAAGTGAATCAATGAAGAGAATCTAATTTTTAGCGATGAAGTGATAGCAAAATTAAATTCCGAATTAGGAGACAGAAGGTGATGTGCGTCGAAGAAGACAGTGCAATGCAGTGGCCATATTGTTTAACCAATTTGCACGGCGACGTTTGTAATTTTCACAGATTCGACGACTACTCGGCGGTGCACTAAAGGAGCGACATCTTGACGAAGACACTAAACGTGCAGTGAGTGTTCGCATAATCGTGAAACAGAACAAAATATTCAAGACGAATTTAATCGCTTTGAAAAATCCACTTCGACATCTAACGAACCTAACAATACTATTTAAAATTCGCTTACCGGTGTAATCATTCTACACCTATTCTAATATTTCTTTCCTTATTCTTACGTATTCTATACTTTCGCATTAATTTATTTCTCTCCGGACAATTATTATAAAGAATTTATACGCTACATTTCACGATTCAGTAACAAAGTTGGTTTCAACTATCCAAATTACTGTGATGCTAGTAAAGGCATCTGGAATTACTATTGAGGAAGCTTTTTTTTTCCTTTTATTGCTATACAGTAAAATCTTGAACTAAGAAAAACCCTCAGATTCGTGCTGTTTCTTAACGCCTGAATTCTGCAATTTCTTTGTGACCTTAGACCGCGCCGAACATTTGATTTAGTGTTATTTTAATCACATAAGTTACACCCATAAGTTGTTGAAATTCCCGTAAAAAATAATGAATTTTGTAATTAGATTAGTAGTGGTCCACATCGATGTTTACCCTCATAGGGTAACGTTTTTCTTAGATTCTACGGTTTCCGTTTTTTTAGATCCAGACTTTACTGTATTTTCTTAACAACGTTTTGTTATATGATTTTATGTAAACTTTGTACCTATGCAACCAATTTATTTCTGTCCTTTCTGCATTTTTTGTTTTAGTTTTTATCTTCTTGTTTCATTTACTGCTTCAAATTATTTCAGTTAGTGTTGTGCTGTTCACTCATACTTTGATTTTTTTTAATCTCTTGTTATCGCTTTCTTTTCAAACACGTGAGAGATGCTTATGTTTGTGCGTTAAAAAGATTTTGGTATATTCTGTTTATTGTTTGACATCGATATCACTCATACTTTCTATTGTTTATTAAACTGTTAGTTGAGATCCATATACGGGCCGGACGGGCATTTCGTCCCGATTGTAGTGAAACTTCGTAACAACGATCATCAAAACCAGAAAACAGAAATTGTCTCTAATTCTTACGTAAGTTTTCTGTACACGAAAACGTGTGCAGTTCGATTTGGTTTTGTTCCTTCTTTTTTTGAGTTTTTTTCTCTGTGTTTTGATCTGCCTTTTAAATTGTCTTACGATTTCAATTACTACGATTTCCTATTGTTACACACTTGACAGTTAACATACGTACAAAATATCCCACGTGACTGTCGCCACGATTTTTCGAGCAATTCCAGTAGCTAGATAAAGAAATGTTTGGAACAAAATGAATTAGTTAATAGTCGACCACAAGGTTCAATAGGAAAAGTTGAAAGAAGAAATTTGTTCATGGCACTAGATATTTTTTTAGTAAGTAATATTATTGCTTATGTCAAGCCTGCCTTACTGTTAAGACAATAGTATTATGTACTAAAAATATGCAGTGCCATTTTCAAAAATAGGGGCGATTATTTTTCAAGAACAAATTTTTTTCTATTGCATTTTATAACCGACTGAAACTTAATTAATTTTGTTCGCAACAATGCTTTATCTAACTACCGGAAGTTACATCGAACACTCTGTATATTATATTTAAATGATTGGTTTTACTAATTATGTTTCGTTTTTTTTATTTTGAGAACAACCAAAATTTGGAAATTCTAATTTGTGTTCATTATCGGATTATTCTTTAACTATATCATAGCTAGTAGTATGGCCCAACTATTATCAATTACAGTTTTATTGTTATAGGTTCTATAAATATCTACTCTGTACTTCGTAATTAAAAATCGTAATAATTAAAATCCCAGCACATACATGTATTAATCATAAATAGTCGATTAACCACTGTGTTTTTATATTGTTGCATTTCAGAATTAACAATTTACGCACTGAACACAACAAAGTGTTACAATAAGTGTTCAATTCGTACTAAACTGAATTTTAAAAATGAATACGTCATTAATTCTGTCAGACGTCAAGATCGATTAAAACATAATAAAAATATAATAAACTGAAAACGTTATTGAATTAATATTCGAAACGTTTACATCACTTCAATATTTAAAAATCTAAAAAGTAACCATTAATAAAATCAAAATGTATGATTCGCGTAAATGAAAGGCAGACATTTTGACGTTTCTGTCATTTGTAAAATATTATATTGCTTATAATTCTTCATACCATAAAAAAGGAATATTATAATGGCCAATCCCGTTACTAAGTACTTGACATAAATTTTTAATTATGACATTAGGGTAAGTAAAAATTAATTCCACATTCTGTTATTGAAGAAATACACATAAATGACAAAACACTAATTCTTAAATAAAACACTTGAGCCAGCCATGACATTAGTGTTCTGTAAGAATTTTTACAATTATGTGGAGTATAAATTTACATACACTGCAATTATAAAGTGTAATAATAAATAACCCACTGCTCAAAAACGAAAGGTGTACCTACTATTTTGTATGTATTTGAAATGTTTTTACTGATCGTCCATCCGAAGATGGTTGATGGACTGAAACAAAGCGATAATAGTTTCTCTACGCCCCACACAATCTCTGTCCCTGCTCGAAACAGGCGATGGGAGCTAGATCGCGATTTTACTGTTTTTCTATTCTTCAAATTTCACTTGAGAACTATCGTCACGTGATTCAAACAAAATTGTGGATTACTTATTAGTGCACAAAAAGAATGTGTGTGCGTTCATATTAATCACTGCTATGCTAACGCTCCTGCCATTTATTTCAGACCCATTAGCACTGGATGCTGAAATCATTGCTGCCATTTTGCCTCTCTATTATGCAAATCCATCTGTATGTTTTATTATAAAGGTTACGCCCTCGATCGACAAACAAAGAGAAGTCTAATCATTCTTTCTGTCCTACGTTTCTCTGCAGATGGAGAAAGTGTTTAGTCACGCTTGGAGGGGACGTCATGGTACCGAAACACAAGAAGATTTGGACCATTTGACCGAGAGGCAAACATCTCCAGAACAAATTCAAGATCAATATATTGATGATGAGCAGGTATGTTCAATTATATTAATGCAATCTGAAACTTAAGGAATACATTATTTTTCACTACTATACAGACATTTCAATACTAATACTTACAAAATAAAATACGAATGATAAACAATTGTATACCTATTACACAAGCAGTTCAATGATGTACCCTTTTTTTAAATTTTTAATTCAGAGTAATTCAGAAACGAGTAGAAGTTTAAGACGACTATCTTTTCAGTAGATTACCACATTTTATTAGAGA
>CM052340.1:3484209-3503469 GCA_028455595.1 Lasioglossum vierecki | reverse complement strand
AAGTAAGTAATATGGAAAATTGCATACGTATTCTTCTTTTGTAGATTTCAGTCTGAGGATTTTTTGTTTAAAAATGTAGAAATGTATGACCGTGCACAGGTAGATGTTACAGGTGGATTCTAAGCCAAAGTCAATGACCTTTTAGGCGATAGACCCTCTCGAGTAGGGGGAATGACGGCACTGTGTCAAAGGGAGGTGATGACAATGCCAATCGTGAGAGGGATACGTCACTGCGTCAAAAGTGGGAAACTGACTAACTTCGTGTCCTGGGTTGAGGGGGGGGGAAGAAGCATTTGAATACTAATAGGAACATGGAGTATTCCTAAGAAAGGCCGGTTCATTTCCTTTTTATTATCTTACTATTAATTTATTAATTATTTGATATAGTGACGTAACTCCTTGCACCATTGGCACAGTGACATCACCTCAGAGTTTCTTAATCTTTTTTGGTTGATGGCACACTAAAAATATCTGAAATTATTTGCAGTACACCTGAATATAAAAAATGTAAAAGAGAGAGAGAGAGAGTTGTTCGTTCCAAAAGAAAACAAAACAAACTATTTATTTACAATGTTTATTCAATGAGAGGGCTGAGCCTGTTTCTTTTTGAACAAATTAAATCAAAACGAGGTTCCAAAGTCGCCAGACAGTTAAAGTTACAAAACCTATGCTATTTTAATTATTTGCCAAAAACTCTTGAACACATTTGACAATCTCTCGTGGCACATAGATTGAGAAATACTGGTCTAACTAAAAAGTCATTGATTCTGGTTTAGAATCAACCTGTAATACCTACTGCATTCCTTAAAATCTAATCTGCAAAATAAACATAGATTTTTGAATAGTGTTTTTAAAATCGACAGGTGCCGCATATTACCTCGAATGTGGTCTATAAAGAATTTCAACAGGTATCGTACTGGTTTCAGTGGTCTTATTTCCATCTACAGAAGAGTTTTACTAACTAATTGTGGCTAATGGCACATGTTGTTTTTTAAACAATTGAAAACAACCCTTCTGTATGTTCAATTCTCTCATAAGTACTGCATCAGTACTACCATTCGTCCCTTGTATTCCTTTGCAATTTGGTTTCTTCTTAAAGTTTTATAATTTCTCGATAATTGCCTATCTGTTCAATAAGCAGATGATGGAAAATTTTATTTAATTAATTAATCGAGTTGGTTGTACGGCACAATATGCGTTTTCGCAAATAAACACATAAATAATATATCCTCCACGTATTATTGATAATAGATAAACATACATATTTTTTAAATATTGCTTGATCTACGTGTAAGACTCGCGTCAACATCTAGATCATTAACGACCACATTATACAATGTAATTATATGGGTAACATTTATATTTTAAATAAATATCGAGAATTTACTCTGTATAATCAAATTGTTCAGAGTAGATAATAATTTTTACTGGAATATTATGGTTAATCGTTCTATTTGTTATGTAATACCAGACTGCGAGTGTAAATGCATTTACATATAGTACATAACAAAATAAATGTATTTTGATTCTAATAAGAATGAATTATATCTACCTCGAACTCTGAATAAATTAAAAATTGAATATTGTGCATCATTCATAGTCTAACTCATCTCGGTTCTCCATAAATAATAATAATATTTAACTGGTCAACGTTATATGTACATATACATCTTAGTTAATATTTTATAAATTTTATGTTCTATAGACATGAGAAATATCTGGACCGAATCCTACAGAACACGGAACTTCAAATCGGCATCACATTTGACGAGTTTCGACGTTTTTATCAATTCTTAAACAATATCGATGACTTCTCCATAGCTATGCGAATGTATACATTGGCGGACCACCCCATATCCAAAGGTTTCCAAAATCAGTTCTCACTAAGAATAAGTATAAATTACCGGTAGCTTATTAACCCTTAACACTAAACCTACGAACCATCAAAAGTGACTAAAATTAAATATATTCATATTTTGTGCAATTTTTACTATAATATATGCTGGAGTCAGAAAATATATTGAATAAATTGCCATGCAAACACTTTTACAATTTCAATAATTGTGTAATAAAACATCTAGAATGGGTCATTCGAGCCCTCGTGGTGGGTTTAATGTTAAATGGCCTTTTAATGTGCACTTTAAAATATAATGGTAGAATTAATCAATTTATTATTCATCTCTATCAAATTAATTAATACAAGCGTAATGAGATAGTAACATTTCATCTAAATTCACAAAGAGTCCTAATATTCATAGCTACTAAAGGTGTGCGAGATCCCGGAATTTCCCGAATCCCGATGGTTGGGACGGGATGGGAAGACTCTCGTATCAGGTCGGGTTGTTGAGTACGGGATACCTGGAAGTGTTCGAGCTTCCTGAGAATCGCTTCGTGATCCTGAACATTGTTCCTGTTCCCGTCCCGGTCTTGCACACCTCTGATAGATACACGTTGAATAATTAATAATTAGCATAAATAGTGGGACTGCAATAGCTCCAATTAAGGGATGATAGAATTTCTAATCACTGTATTATATAAAAATGGAGCCAAAAATATCTGTTAAATAGTTGTTACAAAAGAAGTTATTCTAGTTGATTTTTTAGTTCACCTATAAATTTTAAATTTTCTAAATCTATTAAGTAACCAACGGTAAATAACATATAATATTTAGAAAAGTGTCAAAAATGTAAACCATGAATTTGATCTGCTTCCAGATGAGTTCCAGCGCGCTGTTAAAATTTGTACAGGAAGTGTACTCTCGAGTCACATAATAGATACAGTCTTTGCGTTGTTCGATGAAGATGGCGACGGACAGTTGTCCTACAAAGAGTTCATTGCGATTATGAAAGATCGACTTCACAGAGGCTTTAAGGTATACATATAGCGTAAATTAATAATTTTTTTATGTTTAATTAACCATTAAGCATACAGAAAATGAATATCAACTCGAACACGGTAGTATTGCAAAATTAAAATAAAATAGGGTAAATAAGATTTCGTTCGATACATGCAAATCATATAGAATTACAGTAATTTTTTATAAAAATTTTGTAAAAACTTACTATGATATATACTGGAGTCAAAAAAAAATATTCAATAAATTTCCACGAAAACACTTTTACAATTTCAATAATTGTCAAACAAAAAATCTAAAATGGGTGATTTGATCATCAATGAAATTTGAAATCAATGTTTATTTTACTCTTGCTTTCCACAATCAATGCAGAACATTTTTATTTTGCATAAGTATAATCATAAATATATCAATATGTAGTACGCAAACAGTTCATTAACGAAATTTATATCTTTTGCAGTCGCAGCAACGACGCGAGGGTTGGCCAGCGTTCACTAGTTGCGTGAAACAAGAGATGAAGTCTCGTTAATTGATGAATAAACGAACAAGGAAGTTCGAACAACAAATGCATATGCAATACACACCATTGAATAATGTGAAGTGCCATATAGACACTAGTCCTTTTTCAAACAACTAGTCCTATCTACAGTAACTCCTCTATAGTCGCGAAAATGCGGTACACTATAAATGCAAAAAATATTCCTTCCACTATAGTAATCTGATCTTGGCTCGGGTATGTCGGTGTATATAACCACTACTAATGCCGCCTCACAATGTAATACCAATATAAAATCTTTTTAATTATTACTTATTTTTTAATGAAACTTTCACCAATATATTTCTGGGATTTTTCCTAATTAAAATATGACCAAATACGAGATAATTTCAACTATATTTAGTGGTTTAATTGACAATGGAAATTTCGGGCGTACTGAAGGATAGCGTATGGCGTATGGGAAAGAAAGAGACGCGGAGAGTCTCATTCGCTTCGGTCGCGCGCGGTCTCTTTTTACACGCGCTGTCCTCTATCTGCGGCTTGGTCTTTGAAGCTCCAAAAAATAGTGTCCATCTACGAACTTTGTAAACGAACCTTCCCGAGGCTTTTGCGATTATAGAGAATTTACTGTATTATATTAATTTCTATTATGATGCGTGCAGTTACCAGCGTACTAGATATAAATCATAAACTCTCTACCTCTATTTAACGTTTATGCGTCTTATTACATTTTTGTAGAAATGTGATTACAATTAGAGCTCGTACAATTATCCGAGTATATAAGATACCCGAGTACCAATGTAGACACCCGAATATCGAATTATCTCATGAGTAGTGATAGGCATACAATGCTCTGTCTTGCACGATTTCGAACAAATCAATCACACCACAGAGTTTCGAATCAATTCGACATTTATTCGAAATCAGAAATTTATGGGACTCTTGAAAATCTTGATAATCTTAATAAATGTTGTACTTTTTATAATATTGGTACGTTCATATGTACGTTCACTGTTATTCATCCTAATGCTGACATGACGTAATCATTGTTTCGTGATAGACGTAACATTTCAAGCATTTTAACTCTTACAAACATTCAAAAGTTTTAAGGTTTTCAAGATTTTCAAGACAATGAAGACTTTCAAGAGTTCTAAGTTTCGAATTATTTTGTAAGTGATGCGAATTTTTTGTCGTGTATATTGAATCGAAGCGATTCGAAATGATTCAAATCCCGTCACTACTCGTGAGGTCTCATAACTGGCTACTAAAACTGTTACTACCCGAGCCGCCGCACTGTTCATCGGCCAAACCGATGAACTGTGTGTTGTAACTTATAACCAGAGGTTGTAAATAGTTATGATATCGATTCCGGTTCTTGAAACAGTTACGATAATCGAAAAATTGTTATAACTGTTATGAGAATATGTATGTATCGGTTCTGAATTTCGGTTATGATTCGGTCCTGATTCGGTCCTGTCATTCTATATTCTGTTCCACTGAAAACATACAATGTATGCAAGCAATTAAATCAATGACAAGACGAGCGTAAAATAACACGATGAAATCTCAGTTTTACATGAGGCAACATGAATAGAATATTGGAGTAAAATATACTCAGGGACGGATTTAGCGGCCGCTTCGGGCCCCGGATGGTTCTTAGGGCCCTGCACTTGGAGCAGAAAATGTTTAGCTTGCGAAATTTTTGACCACTTAGGGTCCCCACTTGTCTTGATCCGCCTCTGAATATACTAGGATATTATTTCTAAACAGAACCGAGTACTATCTCATGAGATAACCGCCTTTACATTTTGCATAGTAGGCTGTGCCAGCAGAACAACATACTTCGGCGTCCGAATAAGTATCGCTTTATGCTGGCAGGGTGTGCTGTCCAAAATCGAGCAGATTCTGAGCATTCTCAGCTTCTCAGAACGCGTTCTTACAGCATAATGCTCGCCATCTGCTCGGCATCGTACGATTGCAGGTTTTGCTCGATGTTTGCTCGAGGCAGGCCTGGCTAACTGGGCAAGTACTCAGGTAGCCGCGACTATCTCATTAAATACCTGAGTAATTTTCATTTACCCGGGTACCTCATAAGTAGGTCGCGGATCTTTATGCAAAATAAAAAATGTTTGCATTGACTACAGGACACAAGAGCCAAATAAAAATGGTATTCTTCTTTTAATTATCTTAAGCTGAAATTAATACACTGATGTCCTTAAATCTTCTTAATTTGTCCATTGCTTTAAATTGTACGTGTCCATTTTCGTCATGAATGCATAAAATCCGCAGTCTACTCATAAGTCACAGCTCTAATTACAATGCTCTAACTTGCACAATTGACTAGCGAATTTGCTAGTCTTTATAAATAAATACGCGCAATGCTACCGAGTTGCTGTTATTATAACGATTAAATATTTATTATTTTGTTAACAATATATGGCCTACCGTTTATCGAGTGTTTTGAATAGATATAACTGAACTATTGTGTTCATTTTACGTAAACAAATATAAATTTTAATTACATTAAAAAGTAATTGTACAAGTATTTTCATTTGAATAGCAAAAATTCATTTGTCACTGTATAAATCATTAGTGCACTTTTGGATCTGTATGCAAAAGAAAAATGTTTTGCGCCAATTGTAAGAAACAACAACCAAAAGAAATTCATTTCTTCGTTTAACAAGTTGCAAAATGGTGTACCAATATTCTTGAATTTTGTCTTAGTCTTTCTACTTCTTTAGATTTCACCTACCCATTTTCTGCGTGCATATGTAATAAAAAATGTACATATTTTTGTTACTGTTAAATTACATCATTTTTCTTTGGCATACCACAGAAGACTTTGTTTAAGCCGTCGTGCATTGTTCAAACAATTTTAAATAAATGTGTTATACATTAAATCGAACTAATAAACTGGTTCTATTGAACTACTGTAGGCATTTCTGTAGCATAAACTGAAATATGAAGGCGGCATTTAAAATGGACATGAATGCTCGAATAGATTCATTTTAATTTATAGCATTAGGTAGTCCTTGGCAAAAAAGTAATTTCGGTATTTTGAGGTGAAATAAAAACTGAATTTTTTTATTGAAGCAATGAATTTTAATCAATTATGAGTGCGGGATTATGAAACTGCCAGAAAAATATTTTATCGATTAAAGTTCATCGCTTAAATAAAAAAATTGGGTTTTATTTCACCTTAAAATACCGAAATTACATTCTCGCCAAGCCCAATAATTTCGATTGATTTAGTCGAAGTCATGCTTACGCAATTTTGATTCGTTTGTTCGTGAAATAATTGAGTATAACTTTTAAGATCTACAGTATCGTTAACAGCCGCGTCACGGTACGTTGTTTGTTATCACTCATCACACTGATTGCCGTCTGGTGGTCTCATAAATTAAGCCGACGATAAGGAACACGTCATTACTTGTCGCTATAGTCTAACATCAAACGAACCTCGTCGCGGATGAGGTCAATGATTCCACAAAAAGCTTCCTAGTTCCAGAATAATGAGTTCTGTCTAGGAATGCAATTTCAAAAGGAGTTCTTGCGGCGCAATTCAAAGCTCCATTTGTCTCACTTAATTGTTTAAATAGGGTTTAGCACTGCAATCCTAATCCGCGCATTTTATCGGCAATAGCATTTTAAACAACAAGTGATATTTCAGCAAATTAAACGTTTCCGTTTCATTATTTCAGTAGTAAAGCGAGATGTTTAGTCTTGTATTTCAATTATGTACAACGTTCCTTGCCAATAAAAGTACATTGTAAAAAGAAGCGGTGCTGTGATGAATAAACCTTAGTATTTAGGAACATATTTTTATTTTTAGTTTAAGAACTTACATTTGTATGTAACAAAATATATTGCTTAAACTTCTCGTCATTTAGCCTACTTCTTGGCGACCAAGCCGATCTTGATGGCGATCAATCCAATAAATTTAATTAGGTATAATTCGGATAAACAACTAGATTTTATTTATAATTATGAATGTATATACCGTTATCTAAAACAATGATATTTGAAAGTTGCTAATATATTGTAAATGGTTTAAAATGATCAAATATTTTCTAATAAAGCAAATAATAAAATGAATAAGATATTTTTGACGTAGAAAATATCAATATAATAGTAAACGTAATAACAGATTGGATGCTTCTGTAAATTCTTATAATCAGATGTACAAAAACTAAAATTAAAGTATGTAGGAGTATGAAACATTTTAATTGAAAAACGGTATATTATATAGGTACACTACTACGCAAAAAAAGCACCCGGCCATATTCAATAGTAAAGCGTAAAAAATCAAACACAGTAAGATTTGAAAAAGAATTCCGCTTTTTAATTGATTAGCTCTGAGAATAATATGTGTTATCGCGGATTATCTAATACTAATAAATGCAATAAATCAATCATTGTACAATACAATTTTTACATAAAGATACTGTTTGTCGTTATATCTTGTAATTATACTGGGTGCTTCTTCCTGTTGCACAGTAGTGTATATTAGTTAAAATTAACTAAGCTTTAATATTCTATAATTATATTATTTATTTATTACGTAAAGATCTTTAGTATTGTCAGACACAGTTGTTGATCTGCAGATGAAACAGATTTTAAATCGATATATAAACGATTTTAGATGTGGAGATATTCGATAATGATTTATTAAATACGTCTATAATAATAACAAACTCTAGAGAATCAAGCGTATGTTGATATAAATTCGGAATTAATTTGAATGGAAGAAGAAACATCAGTTTTCTTATGAATATCTCTAAGTCTGAGAGAAATGTAAACACCACGAAGAAGCAAACGCGTCGAAGCAGGCTAATGTCAAAAGTTGTTGTTAAACTTGAACACGCACAACTGCGTTATAGTTCACGATTGACATGTGTTTTAGAAGTTCGCTAGCTTGCCGGCACATCGCACGGTCCCTGTGTATACCTATTGTAAAACTCATTTACACTCCATTGCATAAAAGTTTTAATTATTGTAATTGTAATGAATGTTCGATTCTATCGTTATGACGACCATTGGAAAGTACATATAAATGTTAGTTGTGTTGTAGATGATGTAAACTTGTGACATAGACAACATATAAGTTTTATTATTCGACGGAATTTGGCTGATAGTTCATTTATTTTGTTATAATACGTTTCTGACAATTTCGCACTCGTTCACCGGGCGATGTTAAAGACGCGTTTCGATAGTTACTTTTTTATTTAATAGTGACTTTACATAAAAAAACAAAAAGGATTGCAGAAGTGATGGATGTGGAAGATTTATGCTATTGGTGAGTGTATTATTATTCGATTATTAGTTTATAATGTTGAACTTTTGTGTTTACAACCGGGTATCCATTTATTCTTTCAAAAGTTTTTATATTCTTTAAATAATTTCACATAACTGCTCCGACTGTTTAATTTTAAAACCTGGCGCGAACAATTCTAAATACTCAAGTTTTCAAATTATTTATATGCATTTTGATTATTTACACAAAGGTTGAACAATTCCGACAGGTAATGCATAAACGCTGTTTTAAGACTTCGTGAACAATTTGTTAACAAAGGGTAACGACAATAGTTGCTCTGAGAACTATTTTCTTAGCATTCTTATAAAAATTCAATTTCCTTAAAACTCAAGTCAATTTTGTTAATAAATTCGTATTAAGTATTAGGATGAAACGAAAGTTTGTACCATTTTTAAATCAAAATTCAGAAATAATATTAATACATTTATTCATCGTATACATATAATACCGTATAAATATCCTAATTTAATCTTTGAGTTTCAATTTAAAAACGCTATGAACTTTCGTTCCAAACCAATCGGCAGAGAGAGAGAACTGCATTACTCCGACTTGGGCATTAATCAATTAAAATTTTAACCAAGATTGATTGATTAATGTGTACGATTAAGAAAGATAATCATGGAAAAATGGACGATTGATGAAGTTAATCGTCAGTCTTTGATTGAAAAAAAGAGACCATCGAAAAATCGGAGACTGATTTAATCAATTATTGAAGTTAAATCGTCACACGATTTATCCATAAATTGTAATAAGCAGGACGAGAGACAAAACTCAGTTTATATTTTTTAATCGATGACAGCGCGGCCAAAAATTTACCTGCATACCTTTTTTAAACCACTAAATACGATACAAATTATATCGCATTAAAAGTCATTTTAATAAAAAAAATGCCGCAAACATTCGGTGAAAGTCTAATAAAAAAATAATGAATGTCCCGTTTATTATCTAATTAATATCATTTTCGGGGTTATTCTAGGTATCGAGCAGAGTTGAGCAAAAATTTAATCAACGATTGACGGATAAATTTCTACTTGAATCGTTAATCGCAATTAACAATTAAACTCCTATTTTAATCGTTAATTGCGGTCAACGATTCAATTCTTTTCAATTGTAATCGTCAATCGAATAATTGACTACTGATAAACTGCTGAAATTTCGAAATGGAATATGGAATCAAAACTGTATGCACATTGAAAAAAATGTATAATGAGTTCAGGTATATTGTCATTACCACGTTTTTTTGGTCTATAATTCGACAATGTATGGATAGACCGTGTGGCGATTAATTTCAACGATAATTGATTAAATTATTCTCCGATTTCTTTTTTTAATCAACGATTAACTTCATCAATCGATTGAATCAATCGTCGATTTATCAATAATTAAATTTTCCAATCGTACACATTAATCAATCAATATTGGTTAAAATTTTCATCGTGTATTGCCCAACTCTGAAATGGTGTTTTATTAAAATGTTCGTTACGAGTATGTATACTTTATTTATAACATAAAATTTCGGACTGTACTACAGATGTAATAAGTGCGTATATGTTTAATTGTAAAACAAACAGGCTGTTTAACGCTGTTTATTTCATTTATTTTATTTATTTATTTTATTATTATTATTTTATTTATGCACTAAATATATTTTATAATACAAGATTTATGACTCGTCAAACTATTTGGTTTCGCTGAAAAATTTTTATTTGCTTATAATAGTAAAAAATTAATTTCGCTTAAACATTTCAAAAGAAGATAAAAAGATTTTTATTACGATTTTGGCTTAGGGTGCCGATTATTGTACAGTTTACCGTACATAAAGTTGTCGCGCAATTTCTACTTCAAATATAATAAATAGGGTCGTCGCGACGCAGACTTTGAATGTCCTCGCCACGGAGGGTAAACTAATAATTTTTTGCGCTGGTTGAAATGTCGAAAGGTATATCTCTAGAGGACACAGGAGATTCGGCCAGGACATCGGTAGTGGGGCGGCGACCGTTCAAGGGATCGGTTTTAGTGGGAAGCGGC
The DNA here is from genome assembly GCA_028455595.1 of Lasioglossum vierecki. Lineage (NCBI taxonomy): Eukaryota > Metazoa > Arthropoda > Insecta > Hymenoptera > Halictidae > Lasioglossum > Lasioglossum vierecki. Next base: position 3,492,777 of record CM052340.1, on the reverse strand, counting down.
AGCAGGTCAGAAGTGTCAGAACCAGAGAGAAGTGTCGTTCCGAGACTAACGCTCGACAGCTTGTCGTCAGTTGTGAAAAAGACGCGGACCGGCTTGATCGGCTCGATCGGTGCGATCGTCGCGATCGGCGATCACCGGCTAAGAAGTTTTTGATCACGTTGATCACCAGTGTCACAGTGCTTACCTGTCAACTAGCCGAGACTTTCCTGCTTGCGAGACTGATCTGCCGATGCGCCACGTGCGCGATGGGCATGATGGGAATGTTCAAGTGGCTTAGAAAGTAAGTCTTTTTACAATTTTTAATTTTAATTTTGCAATTAAGAAATCTGAAAATAAGAAATATCTATTTGAAATAATATACCGATTCATTTGATGCAATAACAGTTTCTAATCATTTATTTGTTTCTTTGTCGGTTTTACATCGAATTTGAATAAATAAATCATCCTGAAAATAATATATAGTGAAGGATGGCTGTACACAATGTCAGACATAATTTGAAAGAACAATAATTATCGTAAATAATTATAAAACATCAAGTTGTTTCAAATTTCAAACAGGCTTGTAAGTAATTATAATAGAAAATAATACGGTATTTGAAATAATGTCTCGGTTACTGTAATTTAAGAAATGATCATAAATTATTTGAAAAGTAATCGTTAAGATAATATATTGTCTTATTTGACTACATGTCATTTGAAATAATCATAGGTTAGTGTATTTGAACAATTAAATAAATTGTTAAAAATGATTTCACTATTTGAACACGAAATGAAATTGAAACACTTCTCGTTAAAATGATATATCTTCCATTTGATAAAATATTTCATCATCTCAAAAGCTCTATTTACTTCGTGAGAACTGTAGAACGATGTCTATGTATTTATACTTTAAACTTTATATTTAAATTTAATTAATTTCGTTGGTTCAATGGTCTGATTGGTCTGGCTCTTCTTGATCTGAAATTATTTATTATTTATTCGAACGTCATTTGAAAATAGTTTATTCGATTTAAACGTCAAGTGAAAGTAAACTTTTATATTATTTTATAAATGCAAATAATAAAGTGTTCAAAATAATTCATTATTTCAAATTAAATGTGATCTGATCTACGTGTTGTAGTCCCCATCAATCTGTGGCAATAAATGTTTCGTACGTTTATATTTATATTTACAAATATACGTTTACATTTAGAAATGTACAAATGCTTTAGTAGTTCATAAAATAATAATAATAAATAAATCTTTAAAATTCGCAGATTATTTATGAGTAAAATTAAAAAAATTAAAGTCATTGACATTAAGGAAGGAAATAATATTCAATTTAGTTTCTATTTCTTAAAATCGATGCAGGCGATGATTTTTATTTTGCATGAGGATGATCCGCAGTGTATTGATTAAGTAATTAAATATAGATTTCGAATTGTTTGTAATTTTCATAATTCGATCAATGTTTCAGTTTATTGATTAGGTAATGACATGTAAATTTCGAATTGTTTGTAATTTTCATGATTCGATCAGTGTTTCAGTTTATTGATTAGGTAATGAAATGTAGATTTCGAATTGTTTGTAATTTTAATGGTTCGATCAATGTTTAAGTATACAAGGTATCCCAAAAATGTCGGAAAATCTGGACAGGTGGTTCCTGAGATCATTTGTAGTAACTTTTTCCTTGATAGGTAGATCCTGTTGAGCGCTGCGTAGCCATTGGACGAGCCATAACCCGTCCGTTGTAGCCACGCTCTGATTGGTCAGTGTTTTTTTCTCTACACTTTACCTATCGGAAGCTTATTAATAGAATTTTCAATAATTGTGCTGTACCAAAAGAAAACATAGAAATTTTCTTTCACATTGCAATCATAAATGAAATTAGTAGACGACGTTATTGAGAGTGGCTGGTTAGTTCACAATAAAAATTGCTGTTGCTACAGAAGGTTCCATTAAAATGTGTTTAGCCGTGTATCATAGATTTTTCAAAATTATGCAATAATCGCAGGACGGAAATGTGTTAATTACTCCTTAACAAAACGGAGGCGAAAATTTTTGTTGAGGAGAAAGTTACTTTAAATAATCTAAGGAATCACTCCTTTCAAGGTTGTCCGATATTGTAGGAACACCCTTATATTAACTGAAAATTCTTCAAGGCATTTCCGTTGATATTCTACGCGTTCGTGGACATGCGACTTTGAACGATCATGTCAATAACATCCACACATAAATCTGCTCAAGTTGTTGCTGTTGTAGAAGGTTAATTTTGTAAGCGAGGAAACAAGTTTCATTTACAAACTGTTCGTTGAGATTAATATTGAATAAGGATTCATTAACAATCACCGCGCCACGATGGATCAAACAATCGGTTTTACATTTTTTTCATAGTTATTGGAACTAAAAAGATGCTCTCATTAGAAATTATTAAATTTCTCGGTTCAAATTTGAATAAATTCAGTTTTGTAATTTTTATAAAACAACGTGTGTATCATAAATTTTATTCTCGTTATCGCATAATTATTGAAATTGCAAAAATGCTCTCATTAGAAATTGTTAAATAAATTTCTCGGTTTAAATTTGAATAAATTCAGTTTCGTAATATTTATAAAACAACGTGTGTCTCACAAATTTTATTCTCGTGATCTCATAATTATTGGAATTGCAAAAATGCTCTCATTAGAAATTGTTAAATAAATTTCTCGGTTTAAATTTGAATAAATTCAGTTTCGTAATATTTATAAAACAACGTGTGTCTCACAAATTTTATTCTCGTTATAGTATAATTATTGGAATTGCAAAAATGGTCTCATTAGAAATTGTTAAATAAATTTCTCGGTTTAAATTTGAATAAATTCAGTTTCGTAATATTTATAAAACAACGTGTGTCTCACAAATTTTATTCTCGTTATCGCATAATTATTGGAATTGCAAAAATGCTCTCATTAGAAATTGTTAATTAAATTTCTCGGTTTAAATTTGAGTAAATTCAGTTTCGTAATATTTATAAAACGTGTGTCTCACAAATTTTATTCTCGTGATCTCATAACTATTGGAATTGCAAAGATGCTCTCCTTAGAAATTACTAAATAAAATCCGTTCAGGCACATGCTTTCATAAAAATTGCAAGAAATATGAATAAATTCAGTCTTGTAATATTTATAAAACGACCTCTATCTGTCGCATTTTAATCTCGGTACAATTATCGTTAAAGCGTACATGTTTTAAATGAAAGATAATTTAAAAGCACACTCAGATGACTTCTTTTCTCGTTTCACTTACAATTAAAACTATTTACGGCATCATTATAACTTTGGACAGCAGCCTCAATATGTTTTATTACGGTATTGCGGTGAAAATATTACTAGCATTGTGTTCTATAACATATTTTTTGATTCAGAAATACCTAGGATGCAGTCGGTCATAATTTAATAACTGATAGTTTTATCAACTTGTGAAAGTGTTGTATGGATTTAATATTCGAGAGAATGGAGCTTCGGTAACTCGAAAATCTTGTTAATTATCATTCCGCTATGGTAATCAGGCCGCGAACGTTACATATTTAAAGACCCACTTAGAAATACAGGAACTGAATTGATATCTATTTCCCTCTTCGATAAGAAAAATTAAAGTTCAATTTTTATTACATTTTCAAAAGCATATTTTTATGATTACACTTTTCTCTATAATAATAAGAACATATTTATTTATCGGGCTTTGGATTTTAATGCAAAATATAAATTGTTAACATTTACCGGAAGATAAATTTTGAATCGTTTCTCTTTTTTTTAATAATTTTTATACACTATAAGAATACTACAACAGCATTCTTAATGCCTTAAATGTTTTACATTTCACCAACTCATTTTCGCTATAAATAGCTAAAATCCGCAGTCTGGTAATTGTATAAAAAATATAGTTGCTGGTAAATATATGTCCTTTGTAGTTAATTAAATTTAATTAAAAGTTAAAATAAGTAATAAACAGTTAGGTTGAATAGACTAAAACCAAAATAAACATTCTTTTAGTTTTCCAATTCTTCATATTATACATTTTGAAACGTTGCAAAATCAACCGGCTACAGTGATAAAATATTCAATTATTCAGTGATAACGGTTCATGACGCAGGTACGTTTGAAAAGTGCTATTGTAAAGCACCGTTAAGGTCGACTTACCTTGGCCAATCACGGCCAGTCCGGCAACACTTTACTACCCTGGTTTTGTCTCCACAATTTTCTAACGAGGTTGCAGCGCGGTTGGGTTTAGGTACGGGCCGGGCTTTTGGGAATGAATAAGCGACAGAATTTACCTGGTACTGCTTTATGTCGAAAAAGTGTAATTTCGAGTCCCTTGGGCGCGGTAGGATTTTACAAATTTTGAGGTCCTCAAACGCAAATTATAAGTATAAGTTACAAGAAAACCCTCCTAAGCTTTTTAACAGAAAAGAGTAGTAATGCAAAAATTTCATACCGCTACACATTAAATAAATTTCTTTGAAATTCGGGGACCCATGGGGCCGCTTAGTCCTCAATTAAAATTTTAACCAAGATTGAATGATTAATGTGTATGATTAATATAATTACGTTAATACATTAAGAAGAAGAGTATTCATCAAAATACTGTTTACGTCGAGCAGCATATTTCAGTGGAAGCTAGAAATTAATCTGAATAAATAAATTCTATAATCTTTAATATATAATCTATAATATAATATTAATATATAATATTAATTATATAATATTGATATATAATATTAATATATAATATTAATACATAATATTAATATATAATATTAATTATATAATATTGATATATAATATTAATATATAATATTAATATATAATATTAATTATATAATCTTTAATTAACATATTAATTAAATAATCTAATGAAAAAAATTAATTCAAATAACCAATTTTTTGTATATTACATTTGTTATAAAGGAAACTATGAATTACGTTTGGAAAGCGCGAAATATTAGGTAAAATAACAAGTCTTTGTAAAGATAAACTATCATTCGAATAATTTCTTAATGACATATGCGATGCCAATGCTTGCTTGAAAAGTAGAATACGTAAGCACATGAAACACCAACTGTCGGTTTGTAAATGTCGCAGTTGTTGTTACAGCGCAGTCTTGTGTATTTACAAAGGCTTGTTTCAAAGACTCGCGAACGTAATTACATTGCAATTCTCGTTACGACCTCGAGAGTGCTGCGACCTCTATAATCATCAGCGATAAGAACGTCACAGCCTAAAAAGTTTGTCTACTTGGCCACCTTTTCGCGTATCTTCTTTTTATAGAAACTCGAATTGCCGCCGTAAAATCAACTGCAATTAAGGTAAACCATTGCTGGCACTGTAGTAGTTACTGACACTTTTGATTTAAACGGCAAACATTTAGAATTCCTGGTATAGAAAATTATTTTTTATTGTTTCTTATTTATATTTTAAATTATTTAGATTTTAAACGTTGTAAGTTTTCATAACAGAGTTCCACATATGATTGTTAGCAAATGTGCTGATGATTGTGCTAATTGTTTTACGGTTGTTGTTCACCAAATATATTTTATAAGAGATGTATGACTCGTAAAACTGTTTGATTTTTATGAAAAATTTCTATTAACTTATAATAATATTAAGCTCGTTTAAATATTTCATACGAAGTTTAACTATTAAAGGACTTTGAAGCGCTCTTCTGTAAAATTTGCATCTTTATTTCTGACGTTTTCCTTTGTGCATAAGCGAATTAGCTAAAGCTTAACCTGAACTGCCAACACACGGCCATATGATAATGAAGGATGCACTAGGCAAATGCAACTCACGAGAAGCAGGCAAAATCTTAAATCAATTTGAAAGACATTTAACTTCTATATTAGCGATAAAAATCTGAGAAACTCCATTTACACGAATATCGCGAAAGTAGTCGCCTATCACCAATGACATTCATGCGACTCCACACTTGACAAAAAGTTTAATGGCCTATCACGCTCCATAAACTGTAATTAAATGATTAAAAAGTGCTATTTAAATTTTTTTTTAAATTCTCTTGACATTTTTATTTAACTTTGCCTCTGAATTCTATATTGTAAATTGTAATTTTTTTAAATTGACAAACGTCACAACAGATTCTATAAACACTAACTTAAAAATTGCTATATATGATTTATATCAGTTGACCAAACACATCTTATAAATTTTCGTTATTGGCACAGCTAAAAAAGTTGAAAAATCAATTTTTACTATTTTTTTTTATAATTCCAACCAAATGAATTTTTTAAATATTTTTTATACCGCATTTATACTAAACTAATTCTTCTAGCCTTACAGAGAACATTCTTTTCAATTGTAATCGGTAATTAATTGATGATTAACTGCTAAGATTTCGAGATGAAATTCGGAATCAAAACTGAAACGGAACTGAAATGTTTCATTTAGAACATACTGAAAAAAATGTAAACTGAGTTTTTATTGAGATATACCTTTATCAATTCTCTATCTCTCTCTCTTCTTCCTAATTACAATTTATGGATAGACAGTGTGGCGATTAACTTCAACGATTCATTAAAGCATTCTCCGATTTTTCGATGATTTCTTTTTTTAATAAACGATTGGTGATTAACTTTGTCAATCGTCGATTTTTCAAAAATTACTTTTTAAATTGTAGACATTAATCAATCATTCTTAGTTAAAATTTTAATCGGTTAATGCCCAACTCTGACTGTATCATACTTAACGAAATTGCTAATAAATTCTAGCCAAGGTTCAAGTCAAAAACCTTTCACAAAAAGTAATGTATACATTTACAATTTACAAGGAGAACTTAGGCTAACCTTCAGAAAGGAAACAAATTTGTGGCATGGGCAATGTCTCGTTCAATCATTATTCCAATTTCATACGTAACGTACGTCTCCTACTCCTTGATACTGAAGTCGACTGAAATGGACGAACTACATTTACGCATTGTTCACGAAGTGAAAGCAGTTTTACAAATAGTTGCAGAATTAATGACGATGATCCAAAAAAATAAGTAAGTAAAAATCGAATCGTTGAATCCAAAATATTTTGAATCGTTTATCCACGATAAATTTTGAATCGTTTATCTACGATAAATTTTGAATCGTTTATCTACGATAAATTTTAAATCGTTTATCCACGATAAATTTTGAATCGTTTATCTACGATAAATTTTGAATCGTTTATCTACGATAAATTTTGAATCGTTTATCCACGATAAATTTTGAATCGTTTATCCACGATAAATTTTGAATCGTTTATCCACGATAAATTTTGAATCGTTTATCTACGATACATTTTAAATCGTTTATCTACGATACATTTTGAATCGTTTATTTACGATAAATTTTGAATCGTTTAACCACGATAAATTTTGAATCGTTTATCTACGATAAATTTTGAATCGTTTATCTACAATAAATTTTGAATCATTTATTTACGATAAATTTTTAATCGTTTATCTACGATAAATTTTTAATCGTTTATCTACGATACATTTTTAATTGTTTATCTACGATACATTTTTAATCGTTTATTTACGATTTATAGTAGGGTAAAGTGTACTACTGCTGGCGTACATGTGTACTGAATTTACTACACAATAACAATATGTAACTGTCCGCTTGAAAGTGTCTCATTGTTGCACGCGTGTAGTCTCGCAACGTCCAAATCTGTTCCGGAACCGTGTCCAACAAACTGAGACGCATTGTTCGGAACAGCCGCGACAAAACAGTAAGCATTTCTCTCGCTGCGTTATAACAATGCATATGATAATTACAGTCGTTAAACGCATCACGCGTGTGACACTTATTACGAACGTTCTATGTATACTAGATTCTGCATCCAAATAAAGTGATCCACTTTTACACATGTAGTTACATCAGAGGAATTCTTCTAACGGGACGGCCGAAACTTCCATTCCTATAATACTGTCCAACAAAATTAAAATTTTTTCATGTTCAACAATTACTGTTGAGTGATTGTATGGGCCGGGATTTTTTGAAATGTACAAGTCTAGACCGACAGAATTGACCAGGGGCGAAGCGTCGGAAAAGGTCTAGGTGGTAATGCGCAAAGTACACCTGTACACCTATTGTCACCGGGTGGTAAAGGTTGGTAGGGTTTGAAATCTCTTGGGCGCTGGGGTTTTAGCAGTAGCCGCTTAAGTCAAGTGGAGACCACAAGCGATAATAATATTTGGGCCCTCGAACTCAAGTTAGAAATAGAGTTACAAGAAAACTCTCGTATATTTAATTTTTCGTAAATAAACTGAATTTTTTTTGTAAAAAATAAATGTTACGAATTCGGGGCCCAGTGGCGGCTTAAGTCATGCGGAGGCCCCAAGCGGTAAAAATGTTAGGGCCCTCGAACTAAAGTTAGAAATAGACGTGCAAGTAAACTCTCATAAACTTAATTTTTCGTAAATAAACTGATTTCTTTTAAACAAATAAATGTTGCAAATTCGGGGCCCAGTGGCGGCTTAAGTCATGCGGAGGCCCCAAGCGGTAAAAATATTAGGGCCCTCTAACTAAAGTTAGAAATAGACGTGCAAGAAAACTCTCATAAACTT